>CP139503.1:271474500-271740860 GCA_021014915.2 Artemisia tridentata subsp. tridentata
GATCAATTCAGATTTTATTTAATAGTGGCCTATTTATTTTTCGAAGACCCTCTTGTTATTACTTAACTTAAAGTAGAAATAATGGCCAATCCGCCAAATTAACATTATTACTGTGTTTGTAGAGAACAAATACCAAAAATTAGGATATAAGAAAAAAAACGAACACATGTTGTTCGCTGCATGCAGTCTAGTATACAGGTTCTAGAAATGACTGAAATGTATATGTATATGGAGAAAATAGTTGGTGTTTAAATAGCTAATGAAGTTTAAATTATTTTGATTCAGGTTATGTTTCTGGTGAGACACCTGGTCTTATACTAGAAACTCCATATCGTTTGGGAGAGGCACTTAATGGTGCTACCGGACTAGACATCAACACAGAGAAGAAGATTATTGAAGAAAAACTTAAAGAACTTAGTTATGATGAAACCGCAACCAATAAATCCATTACATTGGCCATGAAAAATTTGGGTATCGAAAGGTAAAAAACTGTTTTGCTTTCCCCATCATATAGAAGTTGTACGCTTTATTTCATAAATGATTAGCTATCAATGAATATTTGTTGCTTTCATTGTAGGGCAAATAAATATGGATGGCCCAATACGTATGTTTTTACCAAGGCCTTAGGAGAAATGCTTCTAGGAAGCATGAAAGGAAACATGCCGTTGGTCATCCTTCGGCCAACTATCATCACTAGCACATGTAAAGAACCCTTCCCTGGATGGATCGAAGGCATAAGGTAATTCCTCACTTATTTTTCAAAAACATTTTGAGACAAATTCAAGTTTTTCTTATATGAATAAATCAATTAAATTAAACTATGATATTCGTATTCCAAAACTACAGGACAATTGATAGCTTGGCAGTTGGTTATGGCAAGGGCAGGTTAGCTTGTTTCCTTGGAGATCCTGAATCTACAATCGATGTGGTAAGTTGATTAAGCAAGTTTATTTCATATTTCCCAGCTAGTTCAACTTATTAGAATTGAAGTAGCTACACATTGTTCCATATGTTAGAAAGAAATTGGTAATCTTACGCTGGAATGAAAATGTCATTGCTAATACTACATTTTATAGCAAAAAAAGAAATAAATAAGATATACTAAACACGGTTATGTAGTTATATAGTGATGCATAAGGGTTTTTAATTAACAAATTTCATTGACAGATACCGGCAGACATGGTAGTGAATGCTATGATTGCGACGATGGTAGCTCATGCGAGTCAACCATGTGAAATAATATATCATGTTGGATCTTCGGTATCAAACCCTTTGAAGTACAAAGAAATTCAACAAAGTGGCTATAACTATTTTTCTAGGCATCCATGGGTTAACAAAAATGGCAAGCCAGTTATCGTAGGAGAGATTAAGGTGTTGAGCTCTATGGACAGCTTTCATCGATACTTTTCTGTTCGTTACTTGCTTCCATTACAGGTTCATCCTCATTCCAGCCCTTCTTTATGATTCATGTATTTTTTTTTTTTTTTAATCTTATCCATGCTTCAATAATAAATTTATTGTTTTGTTTTAGGGGTTGCGCTTTGTGAACTCAGCACTATGCCAAGCTTTTAATGGAACGTGCACAGATCTTAAAAGAAAGATCAATTTTGTGTTACGGGTGGTGGAGTTGTATAAGCCGTATTTGTTCTCAAAGAGCTTGTGAGTTTTTCATAGTTCATTACCTTTTTTCCAGTTATTACAAACAATTTTTTGTTTCCAAAATCCAAATATGACGATGGTTATTCTTTATTTTGACAGCTACGATGATATGAATACTGAAAAACTACGTCAACTAGTTAGAAAGAACGAAGTTGAAGGTGGTATCTTCTACTTTGATCCTAAGACACTTGATTGGGATCATTACTTTACGCAAATTCACCTTCCTGGTGCTGTGAAACATGTATTTAAATGATTGTGATCAAGCTCATAAGAATGAATTGTATTGTATGTCATCTCATTAATTTTTCTTACAAGTGTCTTACATTATCTTGTTCTATATTGTAGCATAGATTGAACGACAAAATATATAAGATGTAATGACGAAGATGTCTTGTGTGTAATTTCTTTTCCAAAGTGTATCAAATGAATGCATTAAAAAGTGTAGGTACGATAATCGGATAATCGGATATAACAATAATGATACAATACATTAAAAGACAGAAAATTTTAAACTAAAGTTTCAAACATAAACATAAACAAAAAATCAAAGAGATTAGATAGAACCAATTTAAGAACGTGATCGAGACACGTGTTAGACACGCTTCCCTTAAAATAGATTCGACGTCCATTCGGCGTCTATTTCCCAGGGTACAACGATCGGAACAATACGTTGTATTGCCGAATGTGACTTACATGCCTGAAATTCTCAAGATGGTCAAGTGTGTTCATGTGAAAGTGTGTGTTTCATCCTGGTGTTTTTCCTGATATTTCTTTCTACAACTCACGGGTTGTACTTATACATCCAAAAGAAAACCAAAGGTGTAATGACTAGTCATTAAACCTATTAAACCCGTTAAATGACACTCAAAGTCACTTTTATAAACATCATTAAGCATGTTAAATGACATTCAAGCTGATTTTTAATGAAGTCATTAACAAAGATGATGTTACAATTTTAACTCATAACGGGTGAGTGTGGTTTTATTCCAAACACATCATTTTAAGAGTCGATATCTCATTCACACTAAATTTTGTGAAACATAAATGATTCACCAAAATTTTCCAACAATCAACCACATGAATGGAGATCGATTTGAAAAACATACACATTTCCAATGAAAATCCCAACAGTTGAATCCTGCATAGGATAGGTAGGTGTTACCCTTTAAACCTTACCTTATGAAATATACTTAGCCTACTAGCTGCCAGTAGAACGCGATGTTTTTGAATTGATCTGCTGATTATATAGACGACAATATAATTTCACACAGGACTCTTCCTGACATGGTCAAATCCTCATAGTTATGTTCGTTATGGTCATGAACGCTAGCCTGGTTCTGCGAAAGCTTTTAGGAATTGCGCCCCATACATTTCCCTTCGAAGCGACCCCACTTCTCTCTCACATAGGTGATTCCAATTGAATCACTAAAAGTGACAAGCTTAACCTCATATTGTCACTGTTATAGGAATGGACTAGGAAGTTTATTAACCCCCCTTAAATGAATGAAGAATTGATAACTCCCCCATAGCGACCTCCCTCAGTTTATACAATTAGGTTGTCCTATTGAACCCAAATCTTGGGATCTCCAATCAGCTGGGTTAGGTTTTCCTTCATATAAACTTTTCTGGGGCTTTAGTCCCATTCCTCCACACGACTTGCTAACTCACTCTCATATTAAGCCTTTTACAAGCGGATCCGCATTGTTATCATTTGACTTAACCTTGTCGAAAATAATAACTCATGTTGAGAGTAGTTGTCGTATCGACATAATATGTCTTGACTCACCATTATACATTGTGATATATGCTCTGTCAATTCTTTAATGGCTATCACAGTGTATACAACTATCATTCTAAGCGATGTTGGTGCGTCATCTTCTGTTAACCATAGACATTTTGTCTCTTGTCCAAATTTATCCATCACGATAAAATCAGATTTAGTGGTCATTTCAAGAAAGAGTGTATACATAGCCACCTATGATTTGAAATCAGATTGTCATTAATAACATTAATTACCCATCAAATAGTAGTTATGTTTTTCTCTAAACAAAACCGTAACTATGGTTCTTCCAACAATTCATGAATATTTCAAATGGGTAACACCTCTATTTTGAATAGATGTTGATTGGTGTCATTTGAATACTAGCAGGGCCGGATTGTTGGGATTCAAAGACTTCAAGATGCTGCTAATGTTAAGAGTGCTCATATGGTTAAGACTGCTCAGGTGCTTAAATGAAAATATTTCAAGTATGTTTCTACTGCTGGTACAAAGATTAAGACTGCTAGTGTATATTACTACTGCTGGTAATGTTGCTGAACTTCAAAGAAATACACTAAGTATGTTAGTGCTGCTAGAAGAAAAGTTAGTGCTGCTAGTACTAACTTACTACTGCTGAAGTATTAATGCTACCAGAGTTAAAGTTTAGTGTTGCTGGAATATTAATTAGTGCTGCTGATGTATTAAGTCAGTTTATGTGTAAGATAAGTATAGTAATACCGTGTAACACGTTTAGATAAATATAGAAAATGTTGATATAAATAATGCCTAAACACGTTATTAATATTTTTCGATATCTCTACGTTTTGATAATCACAAAATGTAAAATCATTAAACGAAAGATTATGACGTAAACAAGTATTTAGTTGTAAATATCTATTTTAACAACTTAATCACTTAAGGTATGAATAAACAAATGCCTAATGCATTATATGATCAAAGGAACATTTTCTTAATCACTAGAATTTTTATAAAATGACACAAACATTTTATATCTTTTACAAAATCATTTTTGGAAATTAAAGAAAAATGTTTAATCCATAATAAATTTATGAATTCAAATTTTCAACCAAAAATGGCAAAAATGTTCTAGAAAAACCTTCCCCACAAAAAGACAAAGCTGGGCAACGGATATAAGGGGCGGCCCCCTTAATTTGGAAGGCGGCCCCCTTAATAATTAAGGGGACCGGCCCCCTAATTAAGGGGACCGGCCACGCTCCTCAGCCCCCCAGCTTTGCCTATAAATACTGGTTCATTCCTGGACTTTTTCCTCACCTTTTGCACCCCAAACCTTCTGTTCTAAATCTCTTCTTATATCTTTCTAAATCCTTTCATCCTTTGATCATATATTCTTAAGCATTGGTTTCTAAGTGATCCAAGCTTCTACCATCCAAGTGCAAAAGAAGAATACTCCTTCAACAACTAGAGAAGAAGTATTGTAGTTTAATTCATATTGTTTTTATAGTTGTGTAAAGTATTTGATAAGGTGTTGTGTAGTTGTAATAAGTAGATCAAAGTGTAAGTAAGTAGTGGTGGTGTAAAGAAGTAGTGTAGAAGTCGTGAAGCCATTGTGAAGAAGTCGTGAAGTATCCGTGAAGAAGTTGTGAAGCCATTGTGAAGAAGTTGTGAATAAGTAGTGGAGAAGTTGTGAATAAGTAGTGAAGAAGTTGTGTAGAAGTTGTGAGATTGGTTCTAGCTACGATTAGGACTCGACATCTAGCTTTGTGTTGTAAAATTGGTGTAAGCTAAAGTTGTGTAAGGTTTTCTCCGCCATAAGGGAGCTTGTTGACATAGTGAAGAAAACTCTCGAGTTAGGTGCTCGAGGAGTGGAGTAGGGCAAGGAAGGTGTCCTTGTAGCCGAACCACTATAAATCCTTTGTCTCGCGGTTCGATCTTTCCATCTCTATCTTTCATTTCATTTCATTACTTTACTTGCATTGTTAATTTAGATTTACTTATATTTGTTCATATTGTTCAAGAGTTGAGTTCACATAAATTCGAATCTAAGTTTTTAAAATAAATTAAAAAGACGTAAAACTATTCAACCCCCCCCCCTTCTAGTTTTCCACAATTTGGTATCAGAGCCACGTTAAACAAGATTTTTAAAATAAATTGTATTTTAAAACTTGAAACGATCTATGGAATCCGAAAAATATTTAGAAGGGCAATCTATGCAAAGACCACCACTATTTGAAAGTGATGGTTTTCTTTATTGGAAAAATAGATTCGAAACTTATGTGAAATCAAAAGATCTTGATCTTTGGCATGTTATTACCTATGGTGATTTTCCCCCTATTCAAAATAATCCTTTAACTAAAATAGATGAAATTGTACCTTTAGGAAATTAAGCTATAGCAATTAGTACTGTTGAAGATGGAAGTTAGTACTGCTGAAGAGTTTTGAAGACATAAGCAGTTAGTACTGATGGGTGAAGAAGTTTGTACTGTTTATGATAAAATCGTGTAAAGATATTTATGGAAAAGATTTAATGTATATCGTATAAGGTTTAGTTGATAGTTATCTTGTGAAGGAATCCTTAGTCTATAAAAGAATTGCCTAGGTTAACGAATAGAAAAGAATACGTATTGTTTTGTTAAGATTCAAGGTTGTAAACCCTAGTGATAGGAGATCACTCGTATTATTGATTAATAATATTGAATCGTTGAAGTTGAAGTATATTGTGTTCATTGTTCATTCTTTGTTGATTCGTTAAAACAAAACACAAACAAATAAATCTTCTAAGTGCTAGCAAGTAAATTCCGCGTGCTAGACTAGACATCATTCAAAGTATTCATCTAACACAAGGAGTGTGTGTAGATCCGGTCAAGTGGTATCAGAGACAGGTTACTGATACTTTGGTTTAGAAGATCCAGACGGATTTGTTCAAGAAAAGATGGACATGGAGACAACAACAAGTCAGACTAATATTGCTGCTAAGCTTCCAATGCTTAAGCCCAATGAGTTCGATATGTGGCGATTAAGAATTGAGCAGTTCTTCCAAGTTCAAGATTATACTCTTTGGGAGATCATTGAAGAAGGAAACTCCTTTACACCCGTAACAACAACAACTGTTGTTGAAGGAAAATCTGAGACTAATGTGCAGACAAAGCCAACCACTACTGAAGAGAAGGCAAGGCACAAGAATGATGTTAAGGCTAGAAGTTTGCTTCTGATGACTATTCCCAATGACCAGTTGTTGAATTTTAGCAAGTTTAAGTGTGCTAAAACCCTTTTTGAAGCCATTGTTGCAAGATATGGTAGGAATGAAGCCACCAAGAAATCTCAGAAGACTCTTCTCAAGCAACAGTTTGAGAATTTTTCAGCAACAAGCAACGAGTCACTAGATCATATGTTTAATAGACTTCAAAAACTAGTGAGTCAATTGGCTGTTCTAGGAATTGAGATGCCTCAGGAAGATCTCAACTCCAAATTTCTGAGGAGTCTACCAGCTGAATGGGCCATGCATGTGGTTGTATGGAAAAACAAGCCTGATATAGATTCCATGAGCTTAATGGATCTCTATAGCAACTTCAAGATAGTTGAACATGATATTAAGAAGTCTGCTGGATCAAGCTCAAGCTCAAGTTCAGGGAATTTGGCCTTTGTATCAACTCCCAGTACCTCAAGTCCAGATGAAGAAGTGCAAGTTGCTGGAGCAGTTGGTACTGCTAGTGCAAACCTTGGTACTGCTAACACCTCAAGCAGTACTAGTGGACTTTTGAATGAAGATACTTATTGTGCTTTCTTGACTACTCAGCACAATGGAAGTATGTTGACTCATTCAGATCTTCAAGAGATTGATGAAGATGATATTAAAGAGATGGATATCAAGTGGCAGCTCTCTTTTCTCAGCTTGAGAGCTAGGAGATTCTTGAAGAAGACTGGCAAGAAGATTGTCATAAACATCAATGATGTTGCAGGGTATGACAAGTCCAAGATTGAGTGTTTCAACTGCCACAAGAAAGGTCATTATTCAAGGGAGTGTAGATTGCCAAGTCAACAAGATGGAAAGAACAGAGGATATGGAAACAAGTCAAGGGTTGTGGAGGTTACTGATTCAAGCTCGAAAGCCATGGTTGCCATTGATGGCTTAGGGTTTGACTGGAGCTACATTGCAGAGGAGGAAGCAGAAGCATCTACAAAGGTTGCTCTCATGGCATTCTCAGATTGTGAGGTACAAGTTTCAAAATATTCTAAATCTTGTGAAGCTTTAAAAGATCTAGAAACACTTAAGACAAGATATGAGAATCAGAGAAAAGAGCTAGTTGAAACTGCTTTTAGCTTAGCAAATCATAAGAGAGCTTTAGCTGTGTTAGAAGAACAAATTGTTCATTATAAAAGTAATGAGTCAAAGTTTTCTGATGATATGATTATTGTTAAGAGAGACTTAATGTTTAGAGAGAATGAAATTACTGTGTTGAAACATGAGCTAGAACAGGTTAAGAAAGCAAAGGAGAACATTCAAATGACTGTTGACACACTAGAATTTGCAACTCAGGGTGTTAGTAAGATTGTTGAGTGTCAGATCCTTAATAAAGCTAAGTCAGGCCTAGGTTATAAGTCAGTTCCACCTCCCTATAGAGGAATTCCAACACCCCCAGGCATAGACTCAGCTAAGGACTCAGATGCTCCAACCATTGAGGAATGGACTTCTGATGATGAGGATGATCAGGCTGTGGTTAAGCCTGTTAGTGCTAAAGTGGAGGAACCAAAAGTTCCAAAGATGGTTAAACCTGAGACTGTTAGGCCTAGATCAAATGCCAAACCTTTTAGGCCAACAGTTAGGTATGCAGAAATGTATAGAACCACAAACAAGCCAAGAGGTAACCAAAGGAATTGGAATGACCTCAAATCTCACCAATTAGGGGATGATTTTGTCTGCTATAGGAAAGCTTGTTACTCGTGTGGTAGTTTTGACCATCTTGCAGATTTTTGTGATAAATGGGTATCTGGATATACAAATCATAGGTTGAGCATAGCAAGACCTCAATCTTTTCTTAGGAATGATAGAATGATACCCAGATCAGTTCTATTAAAGTCTGGCCAAAGACCAATTCAAACTGCTAGACCAGCAGTTCAGACTGTCAGACCTATTAGACCTGTTCACCCAAGGCTAACAGTTCAAGGTGCAAAAATGTTTTCCAAATCAGCACCAACAACTGTTAATAGACCCTTTCATCACAAAGCAGTTGTAAAAAATCAAGTTTGGAAACCTAAGGTAACAACTACCAAGCCAGCAGTTCCAACTGCTAGCAGAGTAATTGGTACTAGTGTGAATAAAAACACTGCTAAGGGAAACATGGGAAATGGTGTGAATGCATCAGCATGTTAGGTTTGGAGACCTATCAAACCTAATGGTGCTAAAATTGTTTTGAAAAGAATGAATTATGTTGATGCAAGAGGAAAGCCTAAGTCTGTTTTGGCTTGGGTTCCACAAGGAAATTAATTTTTCTTGTTATGTGCATTGTTAGTCATATACTTTTATATTGTGAGACAAGTTCTTTGTGGCTTGTTTCTTTGTTTTTGGACTAACACTTGCAGGTTTTGGATGATAAACACCAAGGAATTTAATGCTATATGTTTTGGACTGTTATGGTGATTTGAAGCTGAGTGTGTGATCTTTGCACACAACAAATGGTAATTGGTTCACCATGTCTAACCCACATAAGAACCAACTAGTCCAAAGCAAACGGTATCTGGTAAAGACTAATCAAATCCGTTGATGGTTGACAATTTACCAAAAATTGTATGGTTATCAGCTCACCATATCTAAGTGTGAAGAGTTGGCTAGTCCAAAGCAAACGGCTATTGGTAAAGACATATCAAATCCGTTGATTGCTGATAGTTTGCTAAAAACTATGTTTGAGTCATGGTATTTTAAAATTTATTTCAAAAGTTCATACGGCTCAACAAAATTTTTCCAACAGTTGGTACGGTAGTACAAAGTTAGTACGGTTCAACTAGCCGTTGTAAAAATCTGTCAGTAATTAATTTTTTAGCCGTTGGGGTAAACCGTTATTCTTAAGGTACTTATAGGGATTTTATAGACGATAATTATCTTTTTACCATAAATTCATTTATTCTCTTTCTAAAGATAATTTATCTCATACGCATATTTCGCAAAACCCTAAACAGTACCTATAAACCCCAAGCGACTACATAAAAACTCAATTCCAATTTAAACGATCATCGTATTGCTATAATCTTTCATTTTTCATCATTAAGAATGGCTGGATTGGAATTTGTTAAACGTCATAATCAGGTTGCGTTTCTTGAGAAAACAGAGGAGGGAGATGGGCCAAAGTTTTATGAGATTGTGGACTTTCTCAACCACTCTCACATAAGGTATGCTCTAACTGTTTCTCCTACTCTTTATATCTCGCACATCACACAGTTCTGGCAGAATGCTACTGTCTTGATTAGTGAAGATGGAGACTCAGAAATTCATTCTGAAGTGGATGGTGTATCTTTTGTTGTTACCGAGTCTATAATTAGGAGACATCTTAAGTTAAATGACTCAGATGGTATTAACACTATGCCTAACACTAAAATATGGGAAGAACTTACCAAAATGGGGTATGATACATCTGAACATAAATTAACTTTTCAAAAAGGATGTTTCTCACCTCAATGGAGATTTTTGATACATACCCTTTTAAGTTGTTTAAGTCCTAAAAAGACTGCTTGGGAGCAGTTCGGTAGCAATATTGTTATTGCTCTCATTTACTTGTCTACAAACAGAGTTTTTAACTTTTCAAAATTTATTTTTGAGGGTATGGTATCTAATGTTACAAGCAAAACAATGTTTTTAATGTATCCCAGGTTTGTTCAAACACTTTTGAATAAAAAGGCATACCTGCTTACAAAACCAACTAAAATTTTTGCTACTCCTAGCCTTCAATCAAAGGTTTTTCAAAATATGGCTATGGCTAGTAGGCTTTTTCAAGGGGAACCAGTTCCATTGTTTCCTCAAATGCTTCAAACTGAGTTGGGTGAAGGTTCAGCAGTTCCAACTGATCCTCATCACACATCCACTCACGTACTTGAAAGAACCCAACCATCACATTTGCGCATCACTTATAGGAGAAAGGAAACACCTAGAGTGGTTCCTAGATCCTTTCCCCGTGATTCACCTCTCCTAGCAGGTCACACAACTAGAAGTGATAAGGGTAGTTCTAACCAAAATGCATTGACGGAATTATGTACCAAGCTAGCTGCCAAAGTTGAAAGTTTGGAGACAGATCTTGCAAGCATCAAGGATGAGCTCAAAGCCCACAAGGAGAATTCTGCTAAAGTTTTTAACAGGTTATCTTTGAAGGCGAAAAAGCTGAAAGTTCAACTCAAGAGGAAAAGGGCAAGGATGGTATTGGATGATGATTCTTCTAGTGATGATTCAGATGATTCAGATGATGCTGATGGTGGAAATTCTTCCAAACAGGGGAGGAAATTTGGTAAAGACAAAGATGGATCAAGTTCTCAGGGGAGGCTTAATGAAAAGGAAGAAGAACAATTTGATATAGGTTCTGGTGGTAATGCAGATGAAGAAGAACTTGAAGCAATTCAGACTGATACCCATAAAGCAGAAAAAGTTCAGACTGTTGAAGCAGTTCCAACTGCTGAGACAGAGCATCAAGCAGTTCCAACTGCTGAGACAGAGCATCAAGCAGTTCAAACTGGTGAAACTTCGGCTGAGCTAGTTTATGAAAGAAGAAGAGCTGATAAAGGTAAAAGAGCTATGACACAAGAAAAAGAGGATGCAGCTTAAGAACTTGAAAGGCTCAAGAGATTAAAACCAAAAACTCAAGATCAGATAGATCATGATGCAGAAGTTGCAAGAAGAATGGTAGAAGAAGAATTGGCTGATGAAGAAGCAAAGCAAGCTCAGATTGCTCAAGATGAGGAATTAGCAAGGAAAATGGCTGCTGATGATGAAAAGAACATAGCTGGTTTTATGGATAGAACAAGAACAGAAGATTTTAATCAAGAAGAGTTTAATGAACAACTTCAATATTTGTTAGATTCTGATTGTATTATAAAAGCTCATGGTGTGATGATTCTTAATGATCAGGAGTTAAATGTAGAAGAAAAGTCAGAGATGCTCAAGGAATTTATCTTGAAGACAAATAAAGAAGCAACTTGGAGTAACTTAATGCACAGAATCAGAGAAAGGCAAAAGTCTGGTTACAAGACCAAGTTACCTACCAGGAAGGAGAAAGTCAAGTTCATGAAGCACTATTTGATGAATCAAGCTGATTACAAGTTGAGTGACTTTACTGGATGGATTGATGCTGAAATTGAAAGGAAATTCTTTGAAGTATATGCAAGGCTGAATACTCCAATCAGAGAAGACATGACAAGGAAAAAGAAAAGACAACCAGAGGTACTTGAATCTGGTGCTGCAAAGAAACAAAAGTCTGAAGAAGAAGGGTTAACAAATGAGAAGATCAAGAGTATGATGATGATTGTTCCAGAATCTTCTTATATCAAACCTTTACAAGTAAAACATCCAATCATTGACTGGGAAGTGTTCACTGATGGAAGAATGAAAGGATGGAAGATAATCAGACTTGGTGATATTTCTGAAAGGTACAAGTTGTTTGAAGATTTACTCAGAGGTTTTGACAGAGAAGATCTTAATCAACTATGGAGCTTAGTGAAAGAGAGATTCAGAGATAACGATCCCATTGAAGATAAAGATAAAGAATTATGGGTTCAATTGAAGAGAATCTATGAACCTAATAGTGGAGAGTCAATGTGGAGATTTGAAGCTCAAGTTAAAGATATGTATTGGTATTTATTTGAATCGTGTAGAGTACATAGAGTTTCTACTCCAGATGGGATAGAAATCTATATGTTGGTGGAAAAAGACTATCCACTCAGAACATTTGTGTTATTGGCTATGATACAAGGAAGACTCAAGGTTGAAGAAGACTCTGAGATGGCAGACTTGTTAGTTACAAAGATTTTCAACCTTGTAGAGCAAAGAAAAGTCAAAGGCTAAAGTGACTGATGGGATAGATGTTTGAAAGAATTTTCCACATTCAGAAGAAGAAGCTTAATTTGAAGAAACTTAGTGATTTGGGTAGAAATCATAAGTTTAGGGGAGGATTGTTAGGAAATTAAGCTATAGCAGTTAGTACTGTTGAAGATGGAAGTTAGTACTGCTGAAGAGTTTTGAAGACATAAGCAGTTAGTACTGCTGAGTGAAGAAGTTTGTACTGTTTATGGTAAAATCGTGTAAAGATATTTATGGAAAAGATTTAATGTATATCGTATAAGGTTTAGTTGATAGTTATCTTGTGAAGGAATCCTTAGTCTATAAAAGGATTGCCTAGGTTAACGAATAGAGAAAGAATACGTATTGTTTTGTTAAGATTCAAGGTTGTAAACCCTAGTGATAGGAGATCACTCGTATTATTGATTAATAATATTGAATCGTTGAAGTTGAAGTATATTGTGTTCATTGTTCATTCTTTGTTGATTCGTTAAAACAAAACACAAACAAATAAATCTTCTAAGTGCTAGCTAGTAAATTCCGCGTGCTAGACTAGACATCATTCAAAGTATTCATCTAACACAAGGAGTGTGTGTAGATCCGGTCACTAAAATAGATGAAATTGTACCTTTTGAAAAACAAAATGATGATTTGAAAAAGAAACTAGCAAAAAATAATGAGGCTAAAATGGTAATTTATAATGCATTACCACGCAAAGAATATGAACGAATTTTTATGTGTCAAACCGCAAAAGAAATTTGGGATTCTTTATTAATCACTCACCAAGGTAATAGTCAAGTCAAAGACAACAAAATAGATCTTCTTGTTCAACAATATGAACAATTTACAATTCCTGAAGAGGAATCTATTGATAATGCTTTAGATGTGGAAGCCCAAACCATCTCGTTGGCGAATGTCCAAAGCCACCCGGTTATGATTACCAAAGCGCCTTTGTTAGTGGAGCATGGAGTGATAGCGACAAAGAAGAAGCGGACAAAGCAAACGACGAAAAATGTCTTGTAGCTCAAGCAACCGATGAAATATGTCTAGGAATAAATTTGGAGCCTGACGAATGGATTAAGGATAGTGGATGCTCGAAGCACATGACGGGGAATCGCAAGCTATTTTCCTCCTACAAGGCATACAACGGAGGTAATGTTATTTTCGGTAGTGACTTGCGTGGAAAAATCATTGGCAAAGGTACGATTTCTCAAGACTCCCTAACTATTGAAAATGTTGAGCATGTAGCTAATTTAACATACAACTTGCTTAGTATAGGACAAATATGCAATAATAAGTGTAGGGTTACCTTTACCGATAAAGATAGCGAAATAGTTAAGGACGAAAAGGTCATAGGTAGAGGAATTAGGAAAGGTGGCGTATATGTCATGAAACTAGGAAATAAACCGGAAGATAAAATATGTCTAGCAACCTTAAATGAAAACTCTACATTATGGCATAGGAGATTAAGTCACGCAAATATGCAACAAATACAATCCCTAGCCTCTAAGGAATTAGTTAGAAATTTGCCAAACCTAAGATATGATCAACATTTTTGCGACGCTTGTAAAATTGGAAAACAAGCACATGCTAATCACAAATTAAGAATATAGTCTCCACTACTAGATGCCTAAAATTATTACACATGGAAATTTTTGGTCCATCCGCTGTGCGGAGTTACGGAGGTAACCGTTATACCTTAGTAATTGTAGACGACTATTCACGATACACGTGGACTAGATTTTTAAGTGATAAAACCGAAGCCTTTAATAAGTTTGAAATATTTAGTAAAATGATTCAAAACAAATTAGGATGTTCTATAGTATCTATTAGGACGGACCATGGTCGGGAATTTGATAACGAAGTGCAGTTCGGAAAATATTGTGATTTAAATGGAATATCTCACAATTTCTCCGCTCCTCGCACTCCACAATCAAATGGGGTAGTAGAAAGAAAGAATCGTTCCTTACAAGAAATGAGTAGAACAATGCTAAATGAACAATCTATCCCACAAAATTTTGGTGTCACGCCATAGATACATCAACATATATAATAAATAGAGTCTCAATTAGGCGAATTTTAGGAAAAACCCCATATGAGTTATTAAGAGGTAGAAAACCTAATCTAAATTACTTTAGGGTATTCGGGAGCAAATGTTTTGTTCTCAATACAAAGGATTACCTTACTAAGTTTGACCCTAAGTCGTACGAAGGAATTTTTCTAGGGTATTCGCAAAATAGTAAAGCTTATATAATACTTAATAAACACACTATGAAAGTAGAAGAGTCATTGAATGTAACATTTGATGAAACTCCACCACCACCTAAAACATTGCCTCTAGAAGATGATGACCTAGTTGAAAAAGAAGCTATTGAGGTTAATAAAACTAAACCCTTAGGTGATGATAATGAAAATATAACACTAGGAGAAAACGAAATAGTAAATGTTAAGGAATCTAAATCACACCCATTAGATAATATAATAGGAAGCCTAAATCAAAGAACTCTTAGATTACAAGCTCAAGATAAAAATAACTTCTTTTGTTTCCTCTCAACAATAGAACCTAAAAATATAAATGAGGATTTAAAAGATGAAAGTTGGGTTATTTCTATGCAAGAAGAACTAAATCAATTTAAGACAAATGACGTTTGGGAACTAGTCCCAAATCCCATGAACATGACCATCATAGGAACTAAATGTGTATATAGAAATAAGTTGGATGAAAATGGAATTGTTACTAGGAACAAAGCTAGGTTAGTTGCCCAAGGTTATAATCAACAAGAAGGAATTGATTATGACGAAACTTATGCCCCCGTAGCTAGATTAGAATCTATAAGAATACTCCTTGCCTATGCATGCGCCTTAGACTTTAAGTTATTTTAAATGGATGTGAAAAGTGCGTTCCTTAACGGTTTTATCAATGAGGAGGTATACGTGGCACAACCTCCAGGATTCATTAACTTCGCAAAACCTGATTATGTTTATAAACTCAAGAAAGCTTTATATGGACTCAAACAAGCTCCTAAGGCTTGGTATGATCGATTAAAAGCTTTTCTTATTAAACATGATTACTCCATGGGAATGGTAGATAACACTCTTTTCACGAAAAAGAAAAGCCCAAATCTCATCATTGTCCAAATATATGTCGACGACATTATATTTGGATCGACTTGTTAGGATATGTGTGATGAATTCGCCAAAATCATGCATGATGAGTTTGAGATGAGTATGATGGGTGAAATAAATTTCTTTCTAGGATTACAGATAAAACAATTAGAAGATGGAATATTTTTTAATCAATCTAAGTACATTAAGGAGATGCTAAAGAAATTTGGATTAGAAGACTCTAAGCCTATGAAAACACCGATGTTTACGGAAGTAAAACTCACAAGAGATGAAGAAGGTGAGTCCGTAGAAAACACTAAGTATAGAGGGATGATAGGTAGTTTACTATACCTAACGGCAAGTAGACCGGATATCATGTTTAGTGTCTGCCTTCGTGCTCGCTTTCAAGAGGATCCCAAAACCTCTCACCTAGAAGCGGTTAAGCGTATCTTCCGATACATTAAAGGCACTATACACTTAGGATTATGGTATCCTAAGGGATCCAGCATAGAAACCATCATCTATGCGGATTCGGATCATGCGAGAGACTACGTGGATAGAAAGAGCACTAGCGGTATTTGCACGTTTATGGGATGTTGCCTAACATCTTGGTTTTCGAAGAAGCAAACCGCTCTTACTATTTCTACTACAGAAGCCGAATACGTAAGCGCTGGAAAGGCATGTCAACAAGCACATGGATGAAACAAGCTCTCGTAGATTATGGCATTAAGTTAGATAATGTTCCAATTATGTGTGATAACAAAGGTGCTATAGATTTAAGTAAGAATCCCGTTCAACACTCTAGGACAAAACATATAGAAATACGTCACCACTTCCTTCGCGATAACGTTCAAAAAGGAAACATATCTATAGAAAAGGTTGCATCGGAAGATAACATAGTGGACATATTCACTAAACCCCTTAAGCGCGAACTCGTTAACCACTTACGTTTAGGCCTAGGAATGATGGAACAAATTGACTGAATTTTCTGCATTTTTGGTACATTTTTAATCGTCAGATGGGCGGACCCCTTAATGTTATAAAGGCGGTCCCCCTAATTATTAAGGGGACCGGCATCTCATTAAGGGGACCGGCCATCTGTCTGACAAAAATTTCTTCTTTTTCCTTTCTTTCCTCCTCTCATCTGTGTTTAGGAATCTGTTTTGCACAAAATTAAAGATTGGGAGACATTTTTCTTTTGGATGAACATATTTATATACAAAACCCAATCTATTTTATTCAAATCATTCTCACATCTAGGAAAACACATGAAAACCATTTTCCTTGCATTGTTGAATAATGCTAAAAACATTTTTCTTTCATGCATAAAATCTCACATGAATTGTCAAAATATATAACCTAATATGTATCTTTGATATTCATAAATTGAGCAAAATCAAATCAAGGAGACTTTGGATTGTTTCTTAGGAAATTTTTGCATTTAGGAGTCGAAACAATCACATCTCCACATTTGTTGCATATAGGCACACACTAGAACAAAATTGCTAATCACATCTCCACATTTGTTCCATCACCAATTCCTTGTTAGTTTCTAGTGCCTTTGTTCTATTATCCTTGCCTTATATGATTACTCGTTTTAATATTCTTGATTGCTAGATAGAATTTCTTGCTTGCTTATTTGTTTAATTATGTCTTGCATGCATAATTACTAATATATTACATACTTTCTTGCCTCAAAGAGTTGGACTTGCTTGAAACTAAACCTAAAAACAGAACCTTTTCTACAATTTTCTGCCAAAAACCCATTTCTGGTAACCTGGGAATCAACAGATGGGCGGCCCCCTTAATTCATTAGGCGGCCCCCTTAATATTTAAGGGGACCGGCCATCATTTAAGGGGACCGGCCATCTGAGGGTCGAAGTCACTGTTTTCTTTTTCACTTTTTAGCCCATTTCATCCTACACTTCCCTAAATTCACAAACATATTTTGTCCTAATCACCCCAACAACTTTATCCATCCTTAATCACATCAATCCTCCACTATAAATAACCCCATTCCTCACCATCTTCACTCATCTCATCATGTCTTCTCCCATCAAACCAAAACCAAAAACCTCAAGGTTAGCAAGGATGACCGAAAAACGCTTGTGGAAAAGAAAAACTAACCCTCACAACAAGTCCATCTCAACAAATGATGTGACTAGACAACCAACACCTCCATCCTCATTTGTTCCCAACTACTCTCCAAGATCTCAAGCTCATTCCATTGAACCATTTTACAAACCCTATCATGTTGGACAAACATCCACATTCATTCCAAACTACACTTCCAAACCTCAAACCAACTTCAATGAAACCTTCGAAAATCCTCATCATATTGGTCAAACATCAAACTTTACCTCAAATCACACACCCCAATTTCTTCCATTCCCACCAAATGATCAAATCCACATTCCCACGGAAAGGCAAAAGTTTCATGAAGAAATTAACCAAATCCACGACCTTAGTGATCTCCTTGCTATGCACTTTGCACAACCCAACAAGGGACAACCTCCATCCTCACCCTACTCAAATTGCTTACCCCACTCTCTCAACTTGGATCAAGTTACAAACCACACCCACTATTTTCCTTGTTGCATCTTCCTTCAAAAACAAATCCTCCACTTGAGTGAAGATATTTCTTGGATCGAATATCTACTCACTCGTCCACATCCTATTCCTCCCCTAAACCGATATAACATCGTTAGATCCACTCCATCCGTTCCATTTCCCTCACCATCAAATAACTAAGTCCCATTCACATGCTTTCCGCCCCAAAATAAAATCCCTCACCCTTTTGTGTCGCAAGCAAGTCCAATCGCTCTCTTTGGCAATATTAGGATCATTAGTATCTTTTACTTATGTTGTAATCCTTATGTCTTAAGCATATTGTGTGATGTAATGATGATTCATGTGTTATACATGATCATCTTGAATGCATGAATAAATTAGTTATTTGTTCTAAACTTGTTTTTGCAGCCAAGATTTCCATAGCTCGTCTCCTTGGTGCCCTCGAACAAGGGGGAGCACACATCAAGGGGGAGTTCTCGTTCCGACAAATTTCGTATCTAAAACTTGTCGGCATAACCTTTTTGATTCTACAAAAAGGGGGAGAAGTAGATATAAACTCACTAAATACTTGTCTAAAAATTAATTTTTAATTTAATGAGTTTAGATTTTGTAATCATCAAAAAGGGGGAGATTGTTGATATAAATAATGCCTAAACACGTTATTAATATTTTTCGATATCTCTACGTTTTGATAATCACAAAATGTAAAATCATTAAACGAAAGATTATGACGTAAACAAGTATTTAGTTATAAATATCTATTTTAACAACTTAATCACTTAAGGTATGAATAAACAAATGCCTAATGCATTATATGATCAAAGGAACATTTTCTTAATCACTAGAATTTTTATAAAATGACACAAACATTTTATATCTTTTACAAAATCATTTTTGGAAATTAAAGAAAAATGCTTAATCCATAATAAATTTATGAATTCAAATTTTCAACCAAAAATGGCAAAAATGTTCCAGAAAAACATTCCCCACAAAAAGACAAAGCTGGGCAACGGATATAAGGGGCGGCCCCCTTAATTTGGAAGGCGGCCCCCTTAATAATTAAGGGGACCGGCCACGCTCCTCAGCCCCCCAGCTTTGCCTATAAATACTGGTTCATTCCTGGACTTTTTCCTCACCTTTTGCACCTCAAACCTTCTGTTCTAAATCTCTTCTTATATCTTTCTAAATCCTTTCATCCTTTGATCATATATTCTTAAGCATTGGTTTCTAAGTGATCAAAGCTTCTACCATCCAAGTGCAAAAGAAGAATACTCCTTCAACAACTAGAGAAGAAGTATTGTAGTTTAATTCATATTGTTTTTATAGTTGTGTAAAGTATTTGATAAGTTGTTGTGTAGTTGTAATAAGTAGATCAAAGTGTAAGTAAGTAGTGGTGGTGTAAAGAAGTAGTGTAGAAATCGTGAAGCCGTTGTGAAGAAGTCGTGAAGTATCCGCGAAGAAGTTGTGAAGCCATTGTGAAGAAGTTGTGAATAAGTAGTGGAGAAGTTGTGAATAAGTAGTGAAGAAGTTGTGTAGAAGTTGTGAGATTGGTTCTAGCTACGATTAGGACTCGACATCTAGCTTTGTGTCGTAAAATTGGTGTAAGCTAAAGTTGTGTAAGGTTTTCTCCGCCATAAGGGAGCTTGTTGACATAGTGAAGAAAACTCTCGAGTTGGGTGCTCGAGGAGTGGAATAGGGCAAGGAAAGTGTCCTTGTAGCCGAACCACTATAAATCCTTTGTATCGCGGTTCGATCTTTCCATCTCTATCTTTCATTTCATTTCATTAATTTACTTGCATTTTTAATTTAGATTTACTTATATTTGTTCATATTGTTCAAGAGTTGAGTTCAAAAAATTCGAATCTAAATTTTTAAAAGTAAACAAAGTTTTTACATTAAATTAAAAAGACGTAAAACTATTCAACCCCCCCCCCTTCTAGTTTTCCACAGAAAAGATTTATCTTGCATAGAAAGTTATTGCAAGCCGATTAGGACTCCTTAGTCTATAAAAGGAGGTCAAAGGGCATAGAGATTTATACGTATTCAGTGAGTCATAGAGTTATAGCTTCAAGGCTGTAAAACCCTAATACTGTTGAGTATTCGTATTATAGTCAATAATATTGAAGCGTTTTGTTTGATATAATTGTGTTCTTTGTTTACTATTACAATTGATACAAAAGTTCTTCTTAAGATCAAGTACAAGAGTCCGCATTGTATTTGATAAACTCAAAGACATTTTCTATACTTAGTTGTGTTCAATTTATTCAAAATAACTAAACCTTTACAAGCTAAGAGATTCGATCAAGTGCATAACTGGGATCAACATTGTTCAAAGTAACGAAAACCTTATGTAAATGTATTGTGATAATTCAAGCGCAATCCTACTTGCGAATGAACCACGAATACAGAAAGGCAGTCGACATACTCTTTGCAAATTCCACTACATTTGCGAAATGGTCGCGAGAAATGATAATGAGGCTATCAAAGTCCATACTGATGAGCATGTTGTTGATCCGCTAACGAAAACTTTACCATGTGATAAGCATGATGAACATGCTAATGGAATTGGGCTTCGTTACGTAAAAGAAGAATTGTCAGAAGTTTAATTTTTGTATTTGGTTATTGAAACGTTAAACATTTTTATTTATGAGTGATATATAATTGTTATGAATATTTCTTCATTTATATTATTGTGTTTATTTATGCATGTTTCACCCAAGAACATGATTGTTCAAAACTTCATAGTCGATCATATTGTTTGGCATAATATGAATTAAGACTAATATAAATTTTGATATGTATTGGTGTGTACTAGTATTTTACTTATTGGGACCAAAGTTCATATCTATTCATAGGGATGAATATTGGATGACTCATACGAGACGTCACTACATGGATGATTAAATTAGTGAGTCATGTTTATGATTTGTATTCTTGTTTGTCCTTAGAATTTTGATATATAGCACATTTATAATACATGACGAGTTATGCTTTGATTCATCTCCAAGATCCTGGTAACTAGGGCCTATACACGGGTGTTTTGGGTATTGTGGTTTATGTATTATAAGGTGGATATAGGCAAAAGGTTTTGTTTTTCTTATATTAAAAGCATGATATTGTTGTGGGCTACTCGATGAATTAACTTATATTAACATGGTCGTGACTGAAGTAGAAGTTAAACTGCTGTTTTAACTTGCTTTAGTGATATCATAAAATCTAGATCGAGAAACAAATGTTAGCAATTTGAGATGGCTTAATCAATGTCTCAAATTAACATATATCGGAAACAAAGAGAATAGGAATAAAGTTCAAATCATAAAATCCTTAACTGCTAATGATTGTTGTTTTTGTTCTATCAACGGACTGACAACTCATGTATTTTTGGGAGGCAAGTAGAATGATTGTTACTAGACGGCTATGTATCGGTATTAATTACTTAGAAGTTATATGCATGCCCAAGTGGGAGTTTGTAGGATTATGTGCATGATATAAAAGAATTAAGTGTTGCCATTAATATATGAGACCATGAGGTCACACACAATAACAAGACTTCGATTTTATGCATAAATGATCTATTAAGCGAAAACATGATTGAGTTTAATCAGTTGGACAGATTAATATGTATTTGGCTAAAACCAAGAACCAGATAGAAAGCCCATCTGGCTCACCATCAACGATCGCCCACTTTACGGGTGAGTCGGGCTTGGTTCTTTACTTGATGAAAAAGATAAATATATTATTAGATAATATGATATCTTAAAATTATGAATTATCTTGAATAATTATTGAAGTATAACTTATATTTAAATATAAAAGATATCTTTTAAGCTATTATAAATTCCCTAACTTGGAACTAGTGTTTTAGTTGATATCTTCCATATTTTCCACATAGGTTTTCAGTTTTTACGTGTAACCCTCCCCCTCCCATGTGACTTTCAGCCGAGCACCAAGCAAGCCCAAACACATAATTGTGTTTAATTTAACCAATAATCAAGATTGTTGTTGTGGTGTTGTAGATCAAGCACAAACATCATGCTGATGTCGTTTGAGTGCTAGTGGGACTAGCCGTGGAAAGATCGTATTATTAATCTTATTGAGTTTATGAATTCTCTCATCCAAATCACAAGGTACACAATTGTTGTTTTTTGCTTTTCGTTGGTCATTAACATGTATCTGGATCGTTACATAAGAAAAAGGCTTTTGATGGTTATGCTTTCGCTGCAATTGCTGATTGTTCTTGTTTAATTGTTAAATAATTTTTAAAATTATAACCAAGTTTTCCATCATACACGACGATGATCATGGTGGTAGCAGGTGGTGGTCATGGTGGTTATGGCAAAAACTAGTACTCCCTCCGTCCTAAAATTATTGTCCCTTTTTTACTTTTTCTGTCTTTAGTTTTCAACTTTGACTTTAAGTATTTTTATTTATATTACATAATATATGATACAAAATCTATGAACGGATTGAGTTTTAAATATATTTTCATTTGTATAATTTTCATTAAGTATTATATAACATAAAAAAAATATATTTATAGTTAAAGTTGAGAAACAAAGACCACAAAAATCAAAGTGGGACAATGATTTTGGGACAGGGGGAGTAGTAGATTTAGAACACGTACCATAACATGACATTTAAAAAAGTATGTGTCTATATTGTATTGATTTTAACAATATATATAATGCCACGTAAGTGTCACATAAGTGCTACTTATAACTTGGTAACTTTTGCCGGTAAAACAAGTTTCCATGAATTATATTAGAACGAATTTGAAAGTTCAGCTATGAGACGAGTAGCTTTTTAGTACACTTACTATAACGGGATATTTGAAAAGATATGCATCCATTATATAGCTTAAACCTAATCTAAGTTTAATTACCCATAAAGATCTATTTCAAAATTTGGTTACGTGCAAAAAATACTTGTGCCGCCCTTGATAAATTCATATTTATTCAGAACACGAAATACTGTTAAGAAATGCATGTATGTATCAGCTGGAACAGATGAAACTTTATGAGATGTGCGTGGATACGTGAAGTTGGCTTTGCAAGTTGTGAAACATTGAACCTTGTATGATAGTTATAATCACATGTACGAGTGCATGCAATTCTATCATGACCAATATTCATCAATTGACCATACGGTCCATACCTATGCATTTAATTATACTGTATGTATACATAGATATCTCGTACCTACGTATGTAGCTCTCGTTATCTGCATAGTGTAATTTACGAGTTTGACTATTTGTAGTGTTATACGGAGTATATAGTTAAGACGTAGCTAGCTAGGAGACTTCGCGGTAGCAATACGTTTTGATTACAACTTTAAATTCACCATACAATATTAAATTGCAAAGATATAGTTCTACGAAGATACTTATTATTTTTCTTCGAAAATACTTATACTGTACATAGTTTGTATATCTTTACTGTAGATAAAAAATTGTCAATGCGTCTCTAATCCTGACCCGGAAATTCCAACGTATCTAGCATGCCCATCTTGTTATACGTCATATAAATTTCTAACATATATGTTATCTAGCTATATATTTTTTTTCCCGGGACATTGCTTCTTATCTTTGAAATTTAAATGAATATCTACTAGATTGAAAGTTTATACAAATTTGTATCCTAATGAGCGAAAATAAGCACGGTTTGTAGTCATTTATAACGATATGACAAAACTAACATAGTTAACCTACATATATATTTAGAACTGATTAATGATAAACGAATATTGGTCACCCTATTTGGTTTTATCATCAATCAGTAATTACTGATGCTAGGTAGTTGGAAGTTAGAGGCGGCTTGGACCGGAGAACAAATTTGACTTTGGAATACAAATGACCTTGTACACATTGGTCTTTTTGTAGGCGATAATCCTTTTCCAAACAAATGTGACGAAACATTGATTGGGTGCACCCTATCATTTATCAATTATTATCACCACTTATCATTTGTCCTTCCTTTTACACTATACCCTTTTTTCCCATCTATATATATATTACTTGTATCCTGTCTCCTTGTTCACCAATTTCTTCTCTTCCACTTTCTCAATCTCTCTTTAATTTCTATTTGTCTAAAAATTTTGTGTTCTTACTACGTTCTCACTTGATACGGATAATATGTTAATGTACATGTGCATGTTATGTATGACATGCGTATACCTATGTAGGATAGTAATATCAATGAGAAGTAGAGAACATATTAACTACGTACAACTTTTTGTACATACTCACATGTTATCGAGTCACGAAGTTCTATTGTTGAGACGTGTGCTCTAATTTTAAAAAGGTGACACGGATTCTGTAACTAATTATACGACACTGACGTCTTTATATGTTATTAGATGATTAAGTTATAAAGTTCATTTAGCAAAATCTCCTTTTTTGTCTGGGAATTATGCGTGCATAGTTTGCCATGGATTTAACTTAATCTGCTTTGTTTTTATGAAGTATTTGTGGAGAAGATACTCAGGGTTCAACCAAATGTGAAGAAGTTGTATCTTCTTGTGAGGGCTACTGATGCCAAATCTGCATTGCAACGCTTCAACACTGAGGTATATATATATCGCTTTAAAGTAATACACGTACATATATGCCTAACACAACTACAAATTACAGATTTTTTATTTTATTACATGTATGTAATTTGTATATATCTTTTGCATGAACATGTATAGGCAGTGGCAAAGGACTTGTTCAAAATCTTAAAAGAGAAGTACGGTACAAATCTCCAATCGTTCTTGTCGGAAAAAGTTACTCCGGTCGCCGGGGACATCACATATGAAAATTTGGGAGTAAAAGACTCCGATTTGATCCAAGAGATGTGGAGAAATGTTGATGTTGTTGTAAATGTAGCTGCCACCACCAACTTTGATGAACGGTACAACTACCTTCATATTTATTTACTAAAGATGATCTACCTCAGTTTTATATAAACTATATTGGCAGTAATTTAATAAAAATTGTTATATTATAAGCTATGTGTTATGGTCGAAGCTAGTTATGCAAAACCTAAAGAAACTTTACCCAAGGGATTAATATACTCCAAGAACGACTTATGTATTAGATAGGAGTTCAAATATCTTCCGAAACATCTATATTTAAATTAATTTGTGATCTAAAAATTATATTACAGCTTATTTATATACTCGTATATATCTTTAACTAATAATTAAACTTTTATAACTGTTAGTGTTGATGTCCTTAGCATTCAAATTGACTTTCATGTGTAAAAGTTGAGTTTGTGACAATATATTCTGAACCTTTTCACAAAAACTTTTGGTGTTGCTAATCCAATTATCCGAGTATAGTTATAGAAAAAATCAAAAGAAAAAATTCGAATAGTTAAGTTTACTTTTATTCATTTATCCTTTAATTAGTTATTAAATGTTTTAAAAATATTATTGTTTAATTATTTGCAGATATGACATTGCGTTAGCTTTGAATACGTTTGGAGCTAAAAATGTATTCAATTTTGCTGCCAAATGCGCTAAAATAAAGTTGCTTCTCCATGTATCTACTGGTAAGATCGATATACACACACTTAACTGATCAATTCAGATTTTATTTAATAGTAGCCTATTTTTTTTTTGAAGACCCTCTTGTTATTACTTAACTTAAAGTAGAAATCATGGCCAATCCGCCTAATTAACATTATTACTGTGTTTGTAGAGAACAAATACCAAAAATTAGGATATAAGAAAAAAAACGAACACATGTTGTTCGCTGCATGCAGTCTAGTATGCAGGTTCTAGAAATGACTGAAATGTATATGTATATGGAGAAAATAGTTGGTGTTTAAATAGCTAATGAAGTTTAAATTATTTTGATTCAGGTTATGTTTCTGGTGAGACACCTGGTCTTATACTAGAAACTCCATATCGTTTGGGAGAGGCACTTAAAGGTGCTACCGGACTAGACATCAACACAGAGAAGAAGATTATTGAAGAAAAACTTAAAGAACTTAGTTATGATGAAACCGCAACCAATAAATCCATTACATTGGCCATGAAAAATTTGGGTATCGAAAGGTAAAAAACTGTTTTGCTTTCCCCATCATATAGAAGTTGTACGCTTTATTTCATAAATGATTAGCTATCAATGAATATTTGTTGCTTTCATTGTAGGGCAAATAAATATGGATGGCCCAATACGTATGTTTTTACCAAGGCCTTAGGAGAAATGCTTCTAGGAAGCATGAAAGGAAACATGCCGTTGGTCATCCTTCGGCCAACTATCATCACTAGCACATATAAAGAACCCTTCCCTGGATGGATCGAAGGCATAAGGTAATTCCTCACTTATTTTTCAAAAACATTTTGAGACAAATTCAAGTTTTTCTTATATGAATAAATCAATTAAATTAAACTATGATATTCGTATTCCAAAACTACAGGACAATTGATAGCTTGGCAGTTGGTTATGGCAAGGGCAGGTTAGCTTGTTTCCTTGGAGATCCTGAATCTACAATCGATGTGGTAAGTTGATTAAGCAAGTTTATTTCATATTTCCCAGCTAGTTCAACTTATTAGAATTGAAGTAGCTACACATTGTTCCATATGTTAGAAAGAAATTGGTAATCTTACGCTGGAATGAAAATGTCATTGCTAATACTACATTTTATAGCAAAAAAAGAAATAAATAAGATATACTAAACACGGTTATGCAGTTATATAGTGATGCATAAGGGTTTTTAATTAACAAATTTCATTGACAGATACCGGCAGACATGGTAGTGAATGCTATGATTGCGACGATGGTAGCTCATGCGAGTCAACCATGTGAAATAATATATCATGTTGGATCTTCGGTATCAAACCCTTTGAAGTACAAAGAAATTCAACAAAGTGGCTATAACTATTTTTCTAGGCATCCATGGGTTAACAAAAATGGCAAGCCAGTTATCGTTGGAGAGATTAAGGTGTTGAGCTCTATGGACAGCTTTCATCGATACTTTTCTGTTCGTTACTTGCTTCCATTACAGGTTCATCCTCATTCCAGCCCTTCTTTATGATTCATGTATTTTTTATTTTATTTTTTAATCTTATCCATGCTTCAATAATAAATTTATTGTTTTTGTTTAGGTGTTGCGCTTTGTGAACTCAGCACTATGCCAAGCTTTTAATGGAACGTGCACAGATCTTAAAAGAAAGATCAATTTTGTGTTACGGGTGGTGGAGTTGTATAAGCCGTATTTGTTCTCAAAGAGCTTGTGAGTTTTTCATAGTTCATCACCTTTTTTCCAGTTATTACAAACAATTTTTTGTTTCCAAAATCCAAATATGACGATGGTTATTCTTTATTTTGACAGCTACGATGATATGAATACTGAAAAACTACGTCAACTAGTTAGAAAGAACGAAGTTGAAGGTGGTATCTTCTACTTTGATCCTAAGACACTTGATTGGGATCATTACTTTACGCAAATTCACCTTCCTGGTGCTGTGAAACATGTATTTAAATGATTGTGATCAAGCTCATAAGAATGAGTTGTATTGTATGTCATCTCATAAATTTTTCTTACAAGTGTCTTACGTTATCTTGTTCTATATTGTAGCATAGATTGAACGACAAAATATATAAGATGTAATGACGAAGATATCTTGTGTGTAATTTCTTTTCCAAGTGTATCAAATGAACGCATTAAAAAGTGGAGGGATAGCATTCGATAATCAGATATAGCAATAATGATACAATACATGAAAAGACAGAAAATTTTAAACTAAAGTTACAAAAATAAACATAAACAATAAATCAAGGAGATTAGATAAAACCGATTCAAGAACGTGATCGAGGCACGTGTTAGACACGCTTCCATTAAAACAGATTCGTCGTCCATTAGACGTCTATTTCCCAGGGTACAACGATCGGAACAATACGTTGTATTGCCGGATGTGACTTACATGCCGGATATTCTCACGGTGGTCAAGTGTGTTCATGTGAAAGTGTGTGTTTTATATTGGTGTTTTTCCTGATATTTCTTTCTACAACTCACGGGTTGTGCTTATACACCTAAAAGAAAACCAAAGATGTAATGACTAGTCATTAAACCTATTAAACTCGTTAAATGACATTCAAAGTCACTTTTATAAACATCATTAAGCATGTTAAATGACATTCAAAATGATTTTTTATGAAGTCATTAACAAAGATGATGTTACAATTTTAGCTCATAACGGGTGAGTGTGGTTTTATTATAAACACATCATTTTAAGAGTCGATAGCTCATTCACACTAAATTTTGTCAAACATAAATGATTCACCAAAATTTTCCAACAATCCCCCACATGAATGGAGATCGATTTGAAAAACATACACATTTCCAATGAAAATCCCAACAGTTGAATCCTGCATAGGATAGGTAGGTGTTAACCTTTAAACCTTCCCTTTTGAAATATACTTAGCCTACTAGCTGCCAGTAGAACGCGATGTCCTTGAACGGATCTGCTATTTATATAGACGACAATATAATTTCACACGGGACTCTTCCTGACATAGTCAAATCCTCATAGTTGTGTTCGTTATGGTCATGAACACTAGCCTGGTTCTGCGAAAGCTTTTAGTAATTGCGCCCCACACATTTCCCTTCGAAGCGACCCCACTTCTCTCTAACATAGGTGATTCCAATTGAATCATTAAAAGCGACAAGCTTAACCTCATATTGTCACTGTTATAGAATGGACTAGGAAGTTTACTAACCCCCTTAAATGAATGGAGAATTGATAACTCCCCCACAGCGACCTCCCTCGGTTTATACAATTAGGTTGTCCTATTGAACCCAGATCTTGGGATCTCCAGTCAGCTGGGTTAGGTTTTCCTTCATATAAACTTTTCTAGGGCTTTAGTCCCATTCCTCCACACGACTTACTAACTCACTCTCATATTAATCCTTTTATAAGCGGATCCGCATTGTTATCATTTGACTTAACATTGTCAAAAACAATAAATCATGTTGAGAGTAGTTGTCGTATTGACATAATGTCTTGACTCACCATTACACATTGTGATATATGCTCTGCCAATTCTTTAATGGCTATCACAGTGTATACAACTATCATTCTAGGCAATGTTGGCGCGTCATCTTCTGTTAACCATAGACATTTTGTCTCTTATCCAAATTTATCCATCACGATAAAATTAGATTTAGTGGTCATTTCAAGAAAGAGTGTATATATAGCCACCCATGATTTGAAATCAGATGGTCATTAATAACATTAATTACCCATCAAATAGTAATTATGTTTTTCTCTAAACAAAACCGTAACTATGGTTCTTCCAATAATTCATGAATATTTCAAATGGGTAACACCTCTATTTTGAATAGATGTTGATTGGTGTCATTTGAACTCTAGCTGGGCCGGAATCCCCCACATTGAACCTATCTCAAGAATCTTGTAGAAAGGGTTCTTCCTTTCAACGTCAATCTCATTTAAGAGATACTCTTTTGAGTATATGACATGAGTAACCTTAGTAATTTGTCACTACACAAGTTTCATATTTGTGTATACACTCTTTGAATGTTTAACGTTAATTATTTTCCATTTTATAATTAACAAATTCCATTTCTAGCATGCTATAGACCAAGGAATCAAGCATATAAACAGAAGATGCATTATTCTGATTATTCATTGCTTCACCTACTAACATTCTTTCGTAAGACAAATTTACATCGGTACTTATGTAAATCTACACATACAACATGTCATCCAAATTCACTTGAGATCATATAATCATATGTAATCCCAATTTTATTATGTGACTATGATCACAAATATCAACAAGTAACCATTCCACACACTCAAAATATGTCCAATGCAAGAAATGGACAAAAACTCACTTAGATGACAATCACACCATTCTAGTTAGTTACATAAACCAACATAATTTATTGTCATCTACATATGCGTTCAATTTAAACTGTCATATGTTACCTTCATATATGCATAATAGGAAGTCAGTGGCAATTAAATTCCACACGCAAGTTTTCTTTTCGCTTTTGTTAGTCTCTTTTAACGAACTAAAAAGACTCTTGTTCAAGCATACACGATAGGTAGCACCTGTGTCAACCCACCTCCGTTTTGCTTTTGAACATGCTAAGTTCACCTCATTGGATAAGATATCAGGAAACAAACTCCTTTAATAATCTTATGCATAGAAACTTTCTGCACTAATAAGTTAGACCTCTTAACATGCTTTCACAGATGTACTTTTATGCACATAACATTCAGCAACCAAAGGCCAATTTTCTGCACGAAATTTCAGCTACCAAACACACCTTAAAAACAGGTTTTATGCATAAAAATCAGCAACCAAATTGTGAATTTTCTTAAAAAAAAATAGGTTTTACGCACAAAATTCAGCAACGAAGCTGGACTTTAAGATCACGTGACAGCACAAAATTCCAGCATCCAAACAAGATTTTAAGATCACGTGACTGCACAAAGTTTCAGCATCCAAACAGGACTTTAAGATCACGTGACTGCATAAAGTTTCAGCATCCAAAACGACATTTTAAATCAGTTTTACTGCACAAATTTAAGCAAACAAACAGCCCTTTAAAGTTCATTGTACTGCACAAAATTTCAGCAGCAAAAATAGCCCCTTTAGACATCATTTTATGCATAAAACGACATAAAATTCTGCATAAACCAACTTCAAAAATAGCTTATCCAAACAGCCTAGAATCCTGCATAAAGTGGCCACAAAAGTATGCACAAAATCACTTTAACAGCTAATCTAAAATTATGCACTGAGAAGCCTCAAATATCATATGTTAGGAACAAAAAATCTGCACAAACAACACGAGTTGTTGCACCAAACAACCTCAAAAACTCAGTATTTAGCCACAAAAATTCTTGCACCAAACAACCCCAAAAACTCAGTACTTAATAGCCACAAAAATTCTCGCACCAAACAACCCCAAAAACTCAGAGCAAAAATCTGCACAAACTAAGCAACATTAAAATTCTTCAAGTAATAAATGTAAGATTCTCCCGCCATGGGGGTCAAATTCTGCACAAAATGGTTGCAAAATTTGGCACAAAGACTGGTTGGACACTGGCTATTTGGACACAAGATGTTGGTACTAAGTGAAAGTTGGTTATCATGACTCCATTACGATCCACCATTAATCAAACGTTAATTATGGGTCAACCAATATTTCTTTAGAAAACACCATTTCTGGAAGAGCCAAGATTTCGAAGAGAAGAAAAACACAACTTGTTATAGGTCAAACGGCATTTGAACTTTTTTTTTCGAAAGCTACATCAAATTTTTTTATTACACATGTATATTACTTTCCATATAATATTTACGTAATAAAACTGATCACAAACAATTGATCAGTAACAAAAAGTAATATACTAATTTCAGGCTTTCAATACATTAACACATGAGCAACAATTCAATACTTTATGGCCACGTAGTTTGTCACCTACTATAACATTCACCCCCATTACCACCAAGTATGCTCTATCATTTTTAAAATAACAAATGAATTCTGATTTAGAACAGATCCATGATTCCGGTTATCAAAACACACATGTTTTTCTTATTCCTTCACAGACTCACGTCAACAGTTCCGAATTACATTCCAAACTATTCATAATTTATGTGAAACATAATTTAAAGCTCATAATAAATTATTTGAAACAAACCAAAGGAAATAATGTTCCAAAGAAACATGAAATATTTGGTGGGACATAACACAAATTTGGAAATGCTTTGTACTCCAGTGGACTATGTCAAAAAAAAAATAATAAATAAATAAATAAAAATAAAAAAATTCAGGCGCATATTTCATCTTGTTTCACAAAACAGTATTGTATCTTAATCTGATTAAAAATTTTTGCGAAAGAATCTGTTTTAAGATTGTAGGGATAGCATACGATAATCAGATATAACAATAATCATACAATACATGAAAAGACAGAAAATTTTAAAGTAAAGTTACAAACATAAACATAAACAAAAAATAAAATAGATTAGATAGAACCGATTCAAGAACATGATCGAGGCACGTGTTAGACACGCTTCCCTTAAAACAGATTCGCCGTCCATTAGGCGTCTATTTCCCAGGGTACAACGATCGAAACAATACGTTGTATTGCCGGATGTAACTTACATGCCTGAAATTCTCACGGTGGTCAAGTGTGTTCATGTGAAAGTGTGTGTTTCATCTTGGTGTTTTTCCTGATATTTCTTTCTACAACTCACGGGTTGTACTTATACACCCAAAAGAAAACCAAAGGTGTAATGACTAGTCATTAAACCTATTAAACCCGTTAAATGACATTCAACGTCACTTTTATAAACATCATTAAGCATGTTGATGCGTGGTTTTGTGACCTTACAACAGGTTTTACCTCTCGAGGGATCTCAAGAGGCTTGCAATCCCCACCAGGCAGTGTACCTGACCGATGTAGTATAGTGTAGTGGCAAGTACCGGGGGATTGATCGTTCTCTAGGGGAATAGTGTCATTAGGATTGAAAAACTACTCTAATAGGTCTAAGGGTGAGGGAAGATTCTTTTTATATTTTTTATATTTTTATAAAAGCAAGTAAAATCTCTGGTTTGAAGGAGTGGGCGGAATTAGTTGCTAGTCAACTAACCCAAATAACTACAATTGCAAATAAAATAAAATAACTGAAAATAAAAAGGTTGTGGAACTTATATGGAGAGAAATGTGTTTACTTAGATTTCCTTACTCCCTAACTATCTTTTACCGGTTGATTAGTGTGTATTAATTGCGTGGATGACGGGTGTATTCCTTAATACCAATCGTGGGGTGGCGTACGTACTTCCCCAACTCTATAAGCTCCTACTTCACTCCTATGTCGAGCCGGCTAAGAAGCTCCTAACATGGGATCACTAGAATTCGCTCATGCATTAAATACAACCATAATAACCTTAGTACGCATTGGTTCATGTTTCTTAAGACGTTCAAGTAAGTTACCGTATAGGAGGTTAGCCAGTTTTCTTAAGCCTAACATCGATAAACAATCATCCAATACAATTAATAACACACCAACAACCAATAATCAATAGTTAGGTTTCATTAGATCTAAGCAAACACAAGATAAATCTAGCCTAGCATGTTAAATAAAAGACAAGAACAAGATATAATCAAACAACACATAGACATATTGAATGATTAATTGATTACTTATTTTCAATTGAACATGGGAGATCCAAGGGTATAAAACCCTTACAAGTAGCAGAAAAATCGTCTTAGGGTTTCTCCTCACAAAGTTGCACACTAATGACTAAAAATTATGAGAATATATATAGAAAATCAGATCTGACGGCGTCACGTTATAGAGCTGACGCCGTCACCTCGCCGCGGTTAGGGTTTCTTGATGGCCTTTTTGACGCCGTCCCCTTTTAATCATCCAAAATCCTCTCTGGCGCGTCAAGGGTTGACGGCGTCACAATGGCGCTTGACGCCGTCACAGGTACTTTTCCAGCCGATTTTGAGACTTTGTCGTTTTCTTCACTTTTATGCTCCAAAAACGTCCAAAATGCTTCCTTTTCCAGATTTCTTCTCCAAAGTACCTAAAATGACAAAAGGAACGATTTAGGGCAATATTTGATCAAATAAATACGATTTAGGGCTTAAATGACCCCCTAAAAGCGGTACACTTTTCGCTTCATCAAATACCCTTACACTTGAGATTTGCTTGTCCTCAAGCAAATGCGCTTTTATTCTAATCAAAATACAAGTTAGGGGTCATTTAACGCTAATATAAAAGTAATTACAACAAATAGTCGTTCCACTTTAATCATGATAATCACGGAGATTACAGACTAGCACCTCACAAGTAGTGTTTAGATACTCACATCTCTCAGGTGTCATAAAAGTATATCTCATAAATGAAAATGAATAATATCTCTCACTACCTGTCATAGCAAATAGATTACCATAGGCTTGGGAAAGGATCAAAAACCTCCTCCAATAGGCGTAAGCACCTAAGATAAACTATCAAAGAGGGCTTTTAAACGGGTTATAACGTTAGGTGTAGGGATATGATAAACACGGTTTTGTTGGATAAAGGATATTTTACTGGTGGCGAGTTAAAGATCTTGATTAATTACATGTACAATATGGCGTTGCTAAGCCAAGACTAGACTCGACTTAAGCTAATGAAAAAAATAACAAAAAGATAAAATAAACATAAAATGAAACGGGATGGTAGTCCGTATGTTTTTTTCTACTTTTTTTTTTTTTTTTTTTTTTTTTTTTTTTTTTTTTTTTTTTTTTACATACACTCTTGCCCTACCATCCAAAATAATACATCGTAGAGGGGTTGTATCCCCCTTACACTTGAACTTTTACATAACTTTACAATTAACTATTCTAATGACTCGAATTAAGATAATCGAAACACTTGGAGTACTTTTAAAATATTTAGCACATATGGGGGTAATAATGTTGTTCTTCCCCATTACTCCATTACACTAGTACTTTACCCATGAGTCCCAATCGTCCCAAAACAATATGTACAAGGATATGACTCGACTTAGCAACCATGTAATCAATTAGATAATTAACTTGGGGTTTAAACAAATGTTGTCACAATAATGCACTAAAAATGAGTGCATATAAGGTAGGCTAAGGCGATTTGGGTGTACATTTAAGTGGGGTGTAAACAAATTCTTACTTTAAGTAAAATGCTTAAAGTTAGAAACGAAAAGATAGGCTCTGAGGGGTGTACTAGGGGTATCGTGTACTAAAAATGAGTACAACGCAAAGGGTGTGGGAGAATTACTTGACCAATGTAGCCAATGTAATTATAACAAAAACACAGGTGTAAAACAATGGGTTAATCCTAATGCCTCTTATCATGTAGTAAATCTAACTACACGAATGTAGTCTCACTTGTGGCCTCGGAATGGTCCTAACGCAAGTTCTAGAATCTAAGTGCTACCGGTACACACATCATAGCATAAATGCTTTTCCTACCAATTCTAGGGGCGAACCTCACATATTTGGGGGTGGAAAATTTTTTTAGTGGTACGGTTTTGTGCTAGTCATATAACTCCTATCCGTGAGACGCTCATTAAGACCAAAGTTTCAATCCTATATGTTGTAAAAAAATTTAAATTTGGCAGTAAAATTGCCTTAACAGGTATTTCTGTCAGTTTTATTACACATCTACCATTAAACAAACGAAAAATCAAGCGTAATAGCATTCTCTAAGGTATCGTACTTTACCCCCCCCCCCCTCCCTTACACTTAAGATGAACATTGTCCCCAATGTTCAAATAACAAGATGTAAAAGTAAATAAGGTAAAAGAATGAAATCAAATACTCCCCTGATTCGCTCGGTGGATAAAGAGGTAACATGGTTAGATCTTCTTCCAAGGTAATGTTGAAGCTTCAAGACTAAAGCAGCGCCAAAAGCTAGATTCCACATACATCTCCTTGTCCAAAATAACCTGTTAAACCTGAGAAAACAAACACAAAAACCTGCATAACATCGGCGGGATAAATCTGTATAAGGATATAATGCTTGTGGAATGATTATTTTGCAGATTCCTGGAGTTTATAAGTTAGAAATTTAATAAAGCATTTTATGATTCCGGAAGAAAAACAAAACTTTCAAAAAATAAAAATTCCAGAAAACTATTCCTGACGCCGTCAGACTGAGGTCTGACGCCGTCAGAAGTGATCTGACAGATTTTTCATGTTAAGTTTCTGGAAAATTTCTGGAAAAAATCAATTCTTAATTCCTGGAAATCCTGCAAAATATCATTATGACTCGATACAAGCATTTGACTAAAACAATTAATAATATATATGTCAATTTAATATTATTATGATTCATGTTCATTTTTTCTAATAAACCGATTTGGATTTCCCTTACACTTATCTTTTGCAAAATACCTTTATATGTAGTTAAGACGAAGTTAAAAACAAAATAAAGCATTTTCACAATTTAATTTGAAACATGAATCAATAAAAATAAAAATTAAACATACATACGGAAGCAAATAAAATCAAACAAACAAACAAATAAACACACAAAGCAAATAAAGCTTGGGTTGCCTCCCAAGAAGCGCTTGTTTTTGTTCGAGTCACGAGCCTGACTCTACCCTTATTTAACGGATAAAGGAGAGGTTTTTCCTACACTTAGGATTAAGTGCGGGTGATAGTAGCGATACACACCATCTTGGTGGAAGTATGCCGCGTGAGGAAAGAGTGGTGGATTAATTATATACTCAAAGGGGTGTGCTCCTTTCATCATAACCTTACCTAGTTCACTTTGGTCAATGGGTGAATTAAAGTTTTCTCCTAAAAAGGGATCATCTTCTATCAACTTCGAGAGATTCCTAGTTGGGAATCCATCTTGACCTAATAAACCCGGTTTAAACCCATAATGTTTCTTGTGATCAATCATGAATGGGTGATGTAAGTATGTAAGGTCATGGTTCACTCCTATATTAGCTTCCGCTCCACATGGCCTAGAGTCTACTACCTTAATCTTAACATTACCCGGACTACATGGTTTGATGGGTGGATCGGGACCTTTTTTAATTCCTAAATTCACATCTAAAGATGGAAGATTAGGTAACGGTTTTGGTTGAGGCTCCGGTTCATCAAAAATAGGAAATCCCCTAGAACTAAGAGTAAGGTTGTGATCACTATAAGCATTCAAACCTATATCCTCTAGTTGTGTTTGGTTCAAAGGTTCTACCTCCATCGGGATTCCTAAAGTCTCTTCTACTTCTTCCGGGTAAGTCACGGGCGGTGTGTGTGCCTCAAATGATGGTAGGACTTGTGAGGTACTTAGCGGGCTTATGTTACTAACCTCATCATTCCTTGTGTCAAGATCACCTATATACTCATCATGGGTTTTGGTAGAATTTAAACCTAACATTTTCCCTAATATCTCAAGTGCTTCTCTAGGCATCTCAACTTCTATATCCGAATCATAAGGATCATCCTCAATATTCTGACTGCTATATTCAAATTGCCCAAAAGATTCATCATGTGTTTCTTGAGATTCATCGTCATCGATCATAAAACCTAGGTCTTTTTGATCAATGTGATCATGCTCGGCTAGATCCTCCATCACATCAAGATCACCTAAGTGTTCACCCTGTATTATGGTAGTGCCTAACCATGACATGCAGCTAGGTGGCTCAACTCTAACCATCTCAGAATCTTGGTTTGATTCTAAGTTCATGTTCTTAGAAACTAGGTCATCTTGCTCATACAAATCCATTAATTCGTCGTACTTATCGGCCATGGTTAGGGAGCTTTCCTCAAAATTCATCCAACGGGTCTCACTAAAAGGAATTGATCCTGATAATGATCGTTTAATAGAATTCACACATGCATAGAATTCATCAAACCCATCTAACTTTACCCCCAAATCTTCACGGATGTCACTAAGAGTTCGCAAAAATTCATGGTAGGAAGCAAATCTATTGGTGAAATATAATTGTTCCTCTATTGTCAATGATCTAAATGGAATTTCATCCGCCATAGTGACAAATGAAAAATGGTTTTACAAACAAAGGGCACAAAGAAAAAGATAGACTAAAGAAATCCTAGAAAAATAAAATAAAAATCCCACTAGAAAAGAATCTAGTGAGTAGACCTAATAAAATAAAAATCTCAACCTAAACAATAACTATTCCCCGGCAGCGGCGCCAAAAACTTGATGCGTGGTTTTGCGACCTTACAACAGGTTTTACCTCTCGAGGGATCTCAAGAGGCTTGCAATCCCCACCAGGCAGTGTACCTGACCGATGTAGTATAGTGTAGTGGCAAGTACCGGGGGATTGATCGTTCTCTAGGGGAATAGTGTCGTTAGGATTGAAAAACTACTCTAATAGGTCTAAGGGTGAGGGAAGATTCTTTTTGTATTTTTTATATTTTTATAAAAGCAAGTAAAATCTCGGGTTTGAAGGAGTGGGCGGAATTAGTTGCTAGTCAACTAACCCAAATAACTACAATTGCAAATAAAATAAAATAACTGAAAATAAAAAGGTTGTGGAACTTATATAGAGAGAAATGTGTTTACTTAGATTTCCTTACTCCCTAACTATCTTTTACCGGTTGATTAGTGTGTATTAATTGCGTGGATGACGGGTGTATTCCTTAATACCAATCGTGGGGTGGCGTACGTACTTCCCCAACTCTATAAGCTCCTACTTCACTCCTATGTCGAGCCGGCTAAGAAGCTCCTAACATGGGATCACTAGAATTCGCTCATGCATTAAATACAACCATAATAACCTTAGTACGCATTGGTTCATGTTTCTTAAGAAGTTCAAGCAAGTTACCGTATAGGAGGTTAGCCAGTTTTCTTAAGCCTAACATCGATAAACAATCATCCAATACAATTAATAACACATCAACAACCAATAATCAATAGTTAGGTTTCATTAAATCTAAGCAAACACAAGATAAATCTAGCCTAGCATGTTAAATAAAAGACAAGAACAAGATATAATCAAACAACACATAGACATATTGAATGATTAATTGATTACTTATCTTCAATTGAACATGGGAGATCCAAGGGTATAAAACCCTTAAAAGTAGTAGAAAAATCGTCTTAGGGTTTCTCCTCACAAAGTTGCACACTAATGACTAAAAATTATGAGAATATATATAGAAAATCAGATCTGACGGCGTCACGTTATAGAGCTGACGCCGTCACCTCGCCGCGGTTAGGGTTTCTTGATGGCCTTCTTGACGCCGTCCCCTTTTAATCATCCAAAATCCTCTCTGGCGCGTCAAGGGTTGACGGCGTCACAATGGTGCTTGACGCCGTCACAGGTACTTTTCCAGCCGATTTTGAGACTTTGTCGTTTTCTTCACTTTTATGCTTCAAAAACGTCCAAAATGCTTCCTTTTCCAGATTTCTTCTCCAAAGTACCTAAAATGACAAAAGGAACGATTTATGGCAATATTTGATCAAATAAATACGATTTAGGGCTTAAATGACCCCCTAAAAGCGGTACACTTTTCGCTTCATCACATGTTAAATGACATTCAAATTGATTTTTTATGAAGTCATTAAAAAAGATGATGTTACAATTTTAACTCATAACGGGTGAGTGTGGTTTTATTCCAAACACATCATTTTAAGAGTCGATATCTCATTCACATTAAATTTTGTGAAACATAAATGATTCACCAAAATTTTCCAACAAAAAGTTGGGTAATTTTTTATATGAGAATGAACCTTGATTGGCTTCTTGATCACCAAGTGGTATGAATAACAAAAAGTGTCACACCTCACATATATCGGATTAATCTTTATGCCATATATAACATGAACAAAGATCAATATAGACCCATTTTTTACCATAGACCCGCTAAAACAATCTGGGCCCTCCATTTGTATCTAGATCTATGGCTGATATTAACTCAATTAAAAATAATAATCCCACTCATTTATTCATATGAGGGGTTACGTGGTCATTTTTTATCCCCATTCACATCTGTAACCACTCATAAACACATTCACCTACTTTCTCTCATTAATTTACACACACTCACCTACTTTCTCTCATTAATTCACAATCTCACACATTCATAACTCACTTAAACCCTAATTTCACCCCCTCCCCCCCCCCCCCAAATGTTATGAAAGTGGATCTACGACATGAAATAGAAGCGAGTAAGGATAGTTCGATTCGTCATCCGTTGAAAACGAGGATGAAAATAACCATCAGATCTAAATCTTTTCGAATTGAAGGTTTTTCAGCGAGTAACTATCTGTTATGATGATTGGAAGGTGAAATTCGAGTGTTTTTTCGCGACGTTTTTATGATGATTCGATCGTACAATCGCCGGAAATTTTTTTGATTTTTTTCTTTTATATTACAGTTATTTTCATCGATTATGAGTTGAAGCACTCGGATAATGACTATAATTGTTTGATTAGATTAGATTATATTACGGTTATTTTTCATCGGTTATTTTTATACTAAGTTTTTAGATTTTATTATATCAACTCAAAATAGTAAATAATCAATGTAGTTATGTTTTCTGTGTGTTTTTGGATGTTTTAGTTTGATTTTAGTTTTGATGAAGAATCACATGTGATTTTCACTGTTTATTGAAGTAGTTTTGATGAAGAATTACATGTGATTTTGACTGTTTCATTGAAGTAGTTTTTGTATGGAGTTGTTTTAGTTTGTTTTTTTTATTTTGATGAAGAATCACATGTGATTTTTTATTTATACTCATCCAAAAACTTAGTATATAATGACTGTTTTTGTTGAATTATTTTTTATGTTGATAATAAGTAGTTTTGTTGAGTATAAGTAGTTTTATATGTAGTTGTTAGGATTTATAAAAAGCGATGGTCATTGTCGTTACTTATTGTATTGATCGTGTCGTTGTGTAATTAGTTTATTTAGTCAATAGGGCTTGGACTTAAGCTTATATGTTATGTATTGTATTAAAGAAGCCCATGTAATAGCCCACCCAAGTCCAAGCCCATCCACTTCACAAATACTATAAATAGCACCTCCCTACACCATTTGGGAGGTTGGTGTTCTTGAGGTGCTCTCAAGGTAGTGTAGTCATTAGGGTTTGTATCATTGTTTTAAGTGTGTGATTTATATGAAGCTAATATTACAAGTTCCACTCTTATTTCTTTGATCATTCCTAGTAGTTGTTGTATTGGTTAGGATAATTATTAGTATTAACAAGTGGTATCAAGAGCATAATATTAAAGTTCTAGGGTTTAATTACACGGTAGTTACTGTTTCATATATATTTTGTCACGTTACTGTTGCATTAGTTTATTAGTTTTCATTTTGTTGTGTTTTCATCATTTGCATTATCCAATCAAAAGCATCTTTCTGTTTCATCGTACAACCTTTCATCAAAGCTTCAATATAGTCGAACCAACTTCAAGTGATCGAACAATTTACATTCATCAAACGATTTAAGAGTAGTCGAGTTAGACTTTCTCTTCGGCTGGTCGAACGATTTCATCGAACGATTTCAACGAACGATTTCATCGAACGATTACTTCAAACGATTTCATCGAACAATTAATTCGAACGATTTGGTCGAACGATTTGGTCGAACGATTTGGTCGAACGATTTGATCGAACGATTTGGTCAAACGATTTGGTCGAACGATTTGGTTGAACGATTTGGTCGAACAATTTCACTTGATCGAACAATTTTTTATCGAACCATTCTTTGATCGAACGAACCTCTTCATAAGTGACTTTGCTGGGTTTGTGTTTCTCTTATATTGGAGATTGTTCGTGTCTCTTTTATTGTATTTAGCTACTAACGTTGCACCACTAAGTTGATAGTATTATATTAAGTAGCTGCTATCGTGTATTTGCATGAGAAGTGAGTTTTGCATGTGGTGCATGTTTTACTATTAGACGTGTAAGTTGTTTGCTTTGACGTGTTCAATATCCAAACATAACTATTATAATATTCTTCATTGATAACGTGAGTTTGCTTTGATTATATTATAAAAGTCAATTGTTAAACGCGAGTTTGCTTTTGCTTTGTGACTAATACTTTGTGACTTTAAATGTTTGTGACTTTGTAACTTTGTGAGTAATTTTCAAGTTTGGGATTTATCAAGTTTGAAGTTTATCCACTTTGTGAACTTATCAAGTTTCTAAATCTCAAGTTTCTCAAGGATTATCAAGTTTCTCACAAGTTATTAACTTTCTCGATTTGTCAAGTTTCTCAACGACTATTCAAGGACAACGACAAAGGACTTTAACCAAACAAAACTCGTGAACAGTAACCAACCGTATCCTAGTTCTTTAACCGATCCAATACCATCTTAACCATTCAACAACAACAATGACTACTCAACAAGACATCCACGCAGCCGGTGCTGAAAACCGTCCTCCAATGCTAGAAAAAGGCAGTTATCTTCCATGGACAAGCCGTATGCTTCGTTACTTGAAAACAAAACCTAATGGACAAGGCAAACTTCTTATCAACTCCATCAAGAATGGTCCTTTCAAACCTCGTCAGATTCAAGAAGCTGGTGATCCGAATCAAAATCCTCCTGTTCCACCATCTTGTCGTGATCAGAAAGAAGAAGAGTACACAGAAGAGGATCGGAAACAGATTGAAGCAGATGACTTAGCCATGCACCTAATTCAACTTGGTTTACCACAAGAGATCTTTTGTGCTGTTGACAGCTGTGAAACTGCTTATGATATGTGGGAACGAGTTAGGAGGCTATGTCATGGAACTGAAATTGGTCAACAAGACATTGAAAACAAGCTTCTAACTGAATGGGAAAAATTTTCATCCACTCCAACTGAACCAATTGAAATCTACTACACAAGGTTTTGCACTATCATGAATGAGCTCATAAGGAACAACTTAACACCAAAACAGATCGTTCAAAACATCAAGTTTCTTAACAACCTTCCAGAGGAATAGGGACGATATGTTACAATTGTTAATCAGACAAAGAACCTTCATGAAGTGAATTATGATCAGCTATATGATTTCTTGAAACAAAACCAGAAAGAGGCAGATGAGGTTAGGAAAGAAATGCTTGCCAAAAAACATGATCCTTTGGCATTACTTGCTCAGTCACCATCACCTTCTACAGTGAACACATCATCATCATCAACTTCCACTCAGAACTACATGCCACATGAATACTCTCCACAAACTGCTATCTTCCCACAACAACAATTCTATCCTCAAGAACAACAAGTCATTCCACAACAATTTTACCCAGAATCACCATACAATCCTAATGATGACATGTCTGTACTGACTCAAGCATTTACCCTTCTATCAAAAGTTGTTCAAGGACGCTATTCCACACCTACCAACAACAATCAAAGGATTTCATCGAATACTCGCTACAGGCAGTTTGCTCAACCGGGTTTCAACATGGGTCAACAAGGACAAATGGTTGGAGGATATGGAAATCAACAAGGATATGCTCCTCAGATGGGTAATCAAGGGCAGTTTATGGGTAATCAGAATCAGATGGGTCAAGTTGTTGGAAACAGAAGAGGTCAGAATATGGGAAATCAGGTTGGGAATGTTGCTGCTCAAGTTGCTGGGAATGTTGGGAATATGAATCAAGGAAATGTGTTGAAATGTTTCAACTGTCAGGGTACTGGTCATATGGCAAGAAACTGTCCCTCCAAGCCAAAAAAGAAAGATCCCGAGTATCTTCAGAAAGCTTTGCTCTTAGCTCAGAAGGACAAGGCAGGGTTTCAGTTAAGTGCTGAGGAAAATGATTTCATGGCACTGATGGATGATGCAGAGGATTTGGAGGATATCGATGCCAACTGCATCTTCATGGCAAATCTTCAAGAGGTTAAATATGACACGGATTCTGAAGCACCTCCTGCTTATGATGCTAATGTGATATCTGAGGTACCTACATATACTACATGTCACAATAATGAAATGTTTGATATGTCACCTCAGAATGAACAGCATCCTGCGACTCCTAATCCCATTTTCGATACATATATGGACTCCCCAAGTTATAGTAATACTAATTTGGCTACTCCAGATATGGATCCTAATGGAGGCTTCGAGTCACAGCATACTGAGAATGAAGAGGAAACACGTGCTTTATTTGAATCATTATTGCAAAATTGTGGTATTGAAATTGAAAAGGTCAAAAAGATCAATAGCGATGTTAAGGCTGCTAATGAAAAATTGACCACTGAGCTTGAGAGATACAAGGTGAACGAAAAAGCTTTTGAATTTCACCACAAACGACTGTCAGAACTTGAAAATGGTTACAGTGATTCTGTTTCAAGGGAGAAACATTTGCAAATCAAATACGACACTCTTGATGTTAAACTGAACATGCAAATTAAATCCTTAAAAGCAAAAATTTATGAATTAACCAACCAACTTTCTAAACAAAAATCAACTTGTTCTAATCTTGAAAAAGAGAAGAAAGAGTTGCATACAAAGTTTTCAAAACGAGAAGATGAACTTCTTGATGAAGTACTTGACAAACAGGAAACTATTAAAAAGTTGGAAGAATTGCTTGTAAAAACGGGTCATTCAACTCAAACGATTAATATGTTAATTAACGAAAAAAACCCGATTTTATATACAAGAAAGAAAATGGCTCTCGGTTGTGAAAACCCTTGTTATTTCAAGAAAGCTCAGCAAAAACAGAATGTGCTATTTAATGGTAATCTTATAAATGATGTGCATGATCCACCTACTTGTTATGCTTCATATGAAACGATTGAGCTTACGAAAGAGAGTCGAAACAAAATGAGACAATTAAATAGAGAAATCAAACCAATTGATTATAATGTAGCAAACAAACTTGCTGGTGTTCATCTTGTTAAAAAGGAGTCACCTTTGTTTTTCAAAAAACCAGTGGCTGCCACAAAGTTCAAAGTTGTGTCAAAACACCTTTCTAACATCGAACAAATGTACTCTACCGACACTTCCGCAAGTGAAGCTAGAATACTATTGGCCGATCTTAAAAGGAGAGTTGAAATGCTTCAAGATGTTGTGGCAGCCAAAACTAATACTAAAATCAACGATTGGTTTTCAAGTTTTCAAACTGAACAGAAAAAGATGTTCGAAACAGAGATTACTCCCATTGTATCTGGCATACATGCAAGAGCAATTCATGTTGAGAACGCAATTATCAAAGAAGTAACTGAATTTGTAAAGGACCACACATCCTTGGTAATTGAAGCCAATGAAAACATTGAAAAAATCAAAGTTTTGGAAAAACAAAATGACGCACTCTCTGAAGAAGCTCTTTCAACTGATATTATGTCCATTATTTATCAAATGTATTCTGTTGAAGACGATGAAAGACTTCGAGCTGAGACTTCTAAAATTGTTTCAAAATGTGAAAATGCTCTTGCAAAGCTTGAAAAAGAAAATGTCACATATTTTAAACAATTGGATAAGAAAAAGGAAGAATGCAAGTATGATAAAATGTCGTATGAACGTTCTTACAATGAAATGCAAAAACAAATTGATCTTTTGAAGTCTCAGCTTGAATGTCAAAAAGGGAAGGGTGAAGAAATTATTGCAAAACCAAAAATGTCAATTTCACAATCTGCTCCTTCACCCTTGCCCAAAGAAAAAGCAAAAGAGAAAGTAGTTGTCGAAACACCAAATGTGATAGCACCTGGACTTTATAGGATTAGTACCACTATTGCATCTACCTCTACATCTAAAACATATAGGGCGATAGACAAAAGTGTTAAGGAAAATCCAAAAGAGACTAGGAAAGCTAACACTGATTCAAAGGACAACAAGATAAATCCTAATGAGTGTGCCTTACCTTCTGCAGGAGTAGAAAGTACCTCTAAAAGTAGCAGACCAAAGCCTAGGAGCAATACAAGGAATAGAGTCGCGCCTGCTTCTAAGAGTGAAACCAAGAATAAAATGAAAGATGTAGAAGAACACCCTAGGATTTTATCGCTTTCAAAGAGGAAACTTATGTCATCTGAATGTAACATTAAAGACAATATTTCTAGCACATGTAATGAACCTGTTTGTTTAATGAACAAGAAATCTTTGTCTGAAAATGTGTGTGATGATATTGTTTCTAATGTTGTACATGTGAATGAAATGCCTGCTAAGAAAGATGTTCCTTCAGAAAATACTGCTAAGACTAGATACATTCAAAGACTTATTGCAAAGTCTAAGAAAACAAATAGTAGTCTGCTGCCTAGGAACTATCTTAAGATGTGCGTATGGATTCCAACAGGTAGAGAATTCAGTCTAGAAAATGGTAGAATAAAAATGGCTAAGGAAGAACCAGTAAAAACCGTCTATGATTGTATTTCTCCTGTTATCCCTAACCCCATGGAACCCAATGATAAACGGTTTCCAAATGCACAATCATCTGTTATTGGCAGGTTATCGAAATATGTCTTTGGATCGTCGACTCGGGTTGCTCCAAGCGCATGACCGGGAATCTGAAGCTGCTGATCAACTTTGTATGGAAGTTCATGGGAACAGTTCGGTTTGGAAATGATCATGTAGCAGCTATTCTAGGTTATGGAGATCTACAGTTTGGGAATTTTTTGATCACTCGAGTTTACTATGTCGAAGGATTGGGACACAACCTCTTTTCAGTCGGACAATTTTGTGATGCGGATTTAGAGGTTGCATTCAGAAGAAATACATGTTTCGTTAGGAACTTGGTTGGTGATGATCTCTTAACCGGAAATCGTGGCACCAATCTTTATGCTATCGACATAAACCAAATGGCCTCGTCATCACCAATTTGTCTTATGACAAGAGCTGATGACACTAAATCCTGGTTGTGGCATAGACGCCTTTCCCATCTCAACTTTGACACGATAACAAAGCTTGCCAAAGACAACATCGTCACCGGTCTCCCTAAATTCAAATACACCAAAGAACACTTATGTCCATCATGTGAACAAGGAAAGAGCAAAAGGGCAACTTATAAACCTAAAACCGTTCCCAGTTCGGTTGATAAGTTACATCTATTGCACATGGACTTATGTGGCCCAATGAGAGTTGAGAGTATCAATGGGAAGAAGTATATTCTTGTGATTGTCGATGATTACTCAAGATATACATGGGTAAGGTTTTTGAGATCAAAAGACGAAGCACCTGGAATCATCATCACCTTTCTGAAGCGAATTCAAGTTCTACTTCAAGCTCCAGTTAGGATTGTAAGAACTGACAATGGCACGGAATTTGTGAATCAGGAGTTAAGAACATATTTTGAAGAAACTGGAATTACTCACCAGACATCAGCAGTTAGAACTCCACAGCAAAATGGGGTAGTTGAAAGAAGAAACAGAACTCTTGTGGAAGCTGCTCGCACAATGCTGATCTATTCCAGTGCACCATTATTCTTATGGGCTGATGCTATTTCAACTGCCTGTTTTACTCAAAACCGATCCCTAATCCATCCAAGATTCAATAAAACCCCATACGAACTAGTGAACAACAGAAAACCCGATATCTCTTATCTTCATGTATTTGGCGCTTTGTGCTATCCTACAAATGACAGAGAGGATCTAGGGAAGCTGAAGGCTAAGGGTGATATTGGTATCTTCATTGGTTATTCAGATAACTCGAGGGCATTCAGGGTGTATAATAGAAGAACGAAAAGAGTAATGGAGACGATGAATGTGAAATTTGATGAGATTTCACAAATGGCTTCTGAGAGACTCGCTCTAGAACCCGCGCTTAACCCAATGGCTTCTAATCGTATCGGATTAGGACCCACACCACAAAGTCAAACTTCTGGACACATCAGTTCAGGACTCACACCCCAAGGAGCTCAGTCAACTAACACTGATAAACCTACATCAAGTATGAAACTAATAACGATAAGATGGGTGCTTACCTCTCATATGAATTACCTGTGACAGAATCACATGTGATTTTGCTTCAGAATCACATGTGATTATCACAGACGCATTTCATCAAACACATGGTGTGCATCTGGATAATCAACAGCTTCATCCATAACCTGGATTTCAGAATCCACCACACGATTTTCAGCATCAGTAACTTGAACAACAACTAAATTTGTTTCGTTTACCTGATTATCATCCATTTTTTACGAGTTTCCTTGTGATTTATGGTTCAATCGAACAAAAAATCGATAAAAAACAACGGTTTTAAACGATTAACATTTGAGATCATGATTTTTGGAGGTGAAATCGGAATGGAATCGGGGTGTTTTTATGGAATCGGAATTGAATCGGAGAGTGTTTTTGTGTGTGTGTTTGCCCTAATTTTTTTGGGGGAAAAAATGAAGTCCGGTTCTTTTTTTGTGTTTATATATTTTTCTATTTTACCATTGATGTGTAATTATCAGATTTGATATCAGCCTTAGGATTATATTGAAATGGATGGTTGGGATGGGTTAACTAGATCTATGGAGAATTAGTGGTCTACAGGGATCTCATCTCTATATAATATATACTAGGTGATGGACCCGTCCGATGGACGGATAAGTATAAAATCACATTTGAATATTCGATTTCATAGGCAATGTGTTTCACTTCTATTGGGATTTAAGATGCTGCTGCTTCAGATTGGATAATACTACTCATGGATCTTAATGGAAAATTCACCAAGTATGATTCTACTGCTAGGCTTAATCATACTACTGCTGGTGTATTTCATACTGCTGCTGGAGTTACTGAAGAGATCAAGGAAATACGCTAAGTGGATACTACTGCTAGGCATCGAAGATACTACTGCTAGAGTTAGTATTCTACTGCTTATTAGATAACTATGTATAGTATGTTTGTATAATTATAGAATAGATACGAAAAGATTTATCTTGTATAGAAAGCTATTGTAACCGACTAGGACTCCTTAGTCTATAAAAGGAGGATCTAGGGTTAGAGTTTAGCACACGTATTATTGCTAAGTCGATTCACTTCAAGGTTTTTGTAACCCTGTTACTTTTGAGTAACCGTATTAATATATTGAAGTGTTTGTTGAGAGAATTCAATTGTGTTTGATTGATTAATTCTTCTTAAGATTAAATACTAGATTCCGCATAGTATTTAATATTGGTTCAAGAAAAGTTTCTATACTTATTGTTTTAGATCTATATCTAAGATAATTAACAAGATCAATAGCTCAACTGGGATCAACATGTGGTATCAGAGCTTGTGATCTAGAAACTGCTATCAAGAAGAATTTGTGATCTGCTTTGTTTAACATCTACTGAAGTAATGGAATCTGAATCAACTCATATGGTAACTGCTTCAAAAGTACCCATGCTCAAACCTGGTGAGTATGATCTGTGGAAGATGAGAATTCAGTAGTACATCAAGATGCTTGACTACTCCATGTGGGAAGTCATTCAGAATGGTGATACACTACCTGCTAAAGCTGCTGATGGGACAATTTTACCCATTAAATATGTTGAGGACAAGGCTCAGAGAAGATTGGAGATAAAGACCCATAGTATTCTTATGATGGGAATACCCAATGAGTATCAACTGAGCTTCAGTCATATTCAGAATGCAAAGTCCTTGATGGAAGCTATTGAACTCAGATTTGGTGGGAATGAGGCCACTAAAAAGTCAAGGAAGAATCTGCTCAAGCATCAATTTGAGACATTTGTTGCCTCAAGTTCAGAAAACATTGATGCTACTTATGATAGACTTCAGAAGTTGGTGAGTCAACTACAACTTATGAAGGTCTCAGTGCCTCAAGAAGACATTAATCTTAAGTTTCTGAGGAGTTTACCATCTGAATGGAATACTCATACAGTGGTCTGGAGGAACAAGACTGATTTTGATACAATGAGCTTGGATGATTTATACAACAATCTGAAGGTGTATGAATATGAAGTCAAAGGATCATCTAGTTCATCTTCTAGTGCAAACAACCTAGCTTTTATGTCTTCAAACAACAAGGGTTCTGGTAGCTCTCAAGAAAACTATTCTGCTGCTGGGCATGTAGTTTCTGCTGTTGGCACACATGGTTCTGCTGCTAGCTCAAATAGTGACAACATCAGTGATGCTGCTATTTGTGCCTTCTTGGCTGATCTCACTACAAGTACTACTGTTACTGATCGGGATTTAGAACAAATTGATCCTGATGATCTTGAGGAGATTGATTTGAAGTGGCAGATGGCCATGCTTACAATGAGGGCTAGGAGATTTCTAAAAAAGACAGGTAGGGAACTCAAGTACAGAGGACAAACCAATGTGGGGTTTGACAAGTCCAAGGTTGAGTGTTATAACTGTCAGAGAAAGGGACATTTTGTAAGGGAGTGCAGAGCACCCAAGAAGAACAGAGAGAATGTAAGGAAGGTTCCTATTGAAGAGGTCAAGACTACAACAGCTTTGGTGTCTTGTGATGGCTTGGGAGAGTATGATTGGAGTGATCAAGCTGAGGAAGGACCAAATTCTGCTTTTATGGCTGAAGAAGGACAAAAGGGACACAACTTTGCTTTGATGGCCTATGCTTCTTCATCATCTGGTTCAGACTCTGAGGTATCAAATGAGTCTACTTGTTCATTTAAATCATGCTTAGATACTGTAGAGGAACTCAAGTCTAGGAATGAGAGTTTAAGAGCTGAAGTTGAAAAATTAAAACTTGATAACTTAGGGTATAAATATGGTTTAAAATCTGTTGAAGAAAAACTTGAGTTTCTTAAGCAAAATGAGCTAGAATATGTTGATAGGATTCACATTCTAGAAGGTCAGCTTTTAATGAAAAATAGTGAGATTAATGTGCTAAATAAAAGGCTAGAGGAAGCAGAACAAGCTAAAGATATAGCCTTATCTGAGAAAGAGAAATATGTTGATAGGATTCACATTCTAGAAGGTCAGCTTTTAATGAAAAATAGTGAGATTAATATGCTAAATAAAAGGCTAGAGGAAGCAGAACAAGCTAAAGATATAGCCTTATCTGAGAAAGAGAAACATGTTGTTAGGGTAGAGAAACAAAAATTTGCATCTGACCTAGTCAATAAGTCAATTGAAATTCACTTAATGAGAAGAAGGAGTGGCTTAGGGTACAATGAAGTAGATCCTCCTGTTAAGAGTGCCTTTGCACCTCCTAGGAAGGAATTGTCTTTCATTACTGAGATAAATGCAAAACTTGTAGATAAAACCAGTGAATCAAATAAAGAGACACCTAAGGTTGAAAAGAAATTTTCTGGTGCACCAATTATTGAAGATTGGGTGTCAGATAGTAAGGATGAACAGACTAAGTCAACACCCAAAGTTAAAAGGGAAGAAATTCCTAAAACTGTTGAATCTAAAGTCACTCAGGTTAAAACAGTTGAATCTAAAGCAAAACATGTTGAGTTTATAAAACCTGTGTTAGGCAGTAGGATCTCTAGGAAAATTGATGAATTTGATGACAAACCTAGAGAATATGCTAGGAAACTTAATAACTGGCCTAGAGGAAACCAAAGAAATTGGAACCGCCTAATTTCACAAAAGTTAGGTAGTGATTTTGAATTGGTCAAAAAGGCTTGTTATAGTTGTGGTAGTTTTGAGCATCTTCAGGAAGATTGTTACTACTACCAAAAACCTGTTTGGAACCAACACACTAGGGTGAACCATAAGAATTTTGGTAAAAAGACTCACCCTCATCCTAAGAGAAACATGGTTCCTAGGGAAGTTTTGCTAGGAACTGGTGCTACTAGGATAATTACTACTGCTGCACCAAAAAGGCCTATTCAAAATAACACAGATGTTTCTACTGCTAAGAAAAAAGCAGATTCTACTGCTGAGCCAAAAGTAATTACAGACACTGTTGTGGGCAATCACTTTTATGCTGTTAAGGCCTCAGCTTACTGGGTCTGAAAACCTAAAATCAAGGTTTTAGATCATATTCTCAGACACAGCAGTGCATCAATGGACTTGAAGAAATTTGATTATGTTGATGCACAAGGCAGATCCAAGTCAGTAATGGCTTGGGTCCCCAAGAGAAACTAACTCTTTTACTTTATGTGCACGGCAATCTACAAGATGAACTAAAGGATAAGTGCATTTTTTATAGTGGATACTCTGGACATATGACTGGAGACCAAAGTTACCTTGAAGATTTTGAAGCTTTTAATGGTGGCTATGTTGCTTTTGGTAATGATCCTAAAGGTGGAAAGATTGTTGGTAGAGGTACTATTAGAACAGAGAAATTGGTTTTGAAAAGGTGTACTTTGTAAAAGGGCTTAAGTTCAATCTTTTTAGTGTCTCACAAATGTGTGACAAAAAGAATTTTATTCTTTTTACAGACACTGAATGTCTTGTCTTATCTCCTGATTTTAAGTTGCCTGATGATCAATTTGTACTACTTAGAGTCCCTAGAACAGACAATATATACAGTGTGGACATAAAGAACATAATTCCCAAAAGAGATTTAAGATGCCTATTTGCAAAGGCCACTAATGATGAATCCAAACTTTGGCATTGAAGACTAGGCCATTTAAATTTCAAAACTATAAATAAATTGGTTAAGGGAAACCTTGTCAGAGGTTTACCTTCAAAAGTTTTTGAAAATCCTGAAACCTGTGTTGCTTGTCAGATGGGAAAGCAACACAGAGCTTCTTGTAAGTCCAAAGTAGTGAACTCTATTTCTGAGCCCTTATATATGTTTCATATGGATCTGTTTGGGCCAACTTACGTGAAAAGTTTGAATAAGAAAATGTATTGCCTAGTTGTCACAGATGCTATAGTAGATTCACTTGGGTTTTCTTTCTAGTAACTAAGGATGAGACTTCTGGCATTCTTAAGGCTTTTATAACAAGAGTAGAAAACCTAGTTAATCACAAAGTTAAGGTAATCAGATGTGACAATGGAACTGAGTTTAAGAATAGTGTGATGAACCAGTTCTGTGTGGAAAAAGGTATTTTAAGACAGTTTAGTGTGGCTAGAACTCCTCAACAAAATGGTGTTGCTGAGAGGAGGAATAGGACATTAATTGAGGCTGCTAGGACTATGTTGTCTGAGTCTAAATTACCCACTACTTTTTAGGCTGAAGCAGTTAACACTGCTTGTTTTGTGAAAAATAGGAGTAAGGTAGTTAAGCCTCATAACAAGACCTCTTATGAATTGTTGCATGGTAGGAAACCTATGATAGATTTCTTAAAACTATTTGGGTGTCCTGTTACTATTTTAAATACCATTGATAACCTAGGCAAGTTTGATGAGAAAGCAGATGAAGGTTTCTTTGTTGGATACTCTACCAATAGTAAAGCTTTTAGAGTATTCAATAAAAGAACTAGGCATATAGAAGAAAACCTGCATGTTAGGTTTAGTGAAACAACATCTAATGTTGCAGGGAGTGGACCTGAATGGCTGTTTGACATTGATTCATTAACCAAAAGTATGAATTATGAGCCAGTAATTGCAGGTACAACTAACAAATCTGCAGGTACACAAGCTAATTCCAATGCAGGTACACAAGCTAAGGAGAATGAATTTGCAAAGGAGTTTGTCTTGATAGAAAAATGGAAGCTTGATCAAACTTTCAAGGCCAAAGAGAAAGAGGACAAGAGTTCACAAGTTGATGTTGTTCATAAAGATGTAGAAGGTGGGGATAAACCTTCTAAGGCTGATAATGTGGTTCATGAAGGACCACAAAGTGTTGATGAAGTGCAGAACAAGACTAGCAGTAGTAACTTTGATTCTACTGCTAAGCAAAAAGAGACTACTGCTAAGCCTTTCAGTCCTACTGCTGCACCAAGATTTTCTACTGCTGACACAGATGGAAGATCTTTTGCTGATGATGACTATCCATATGATCCCAATATACCTGGTTTGGTCAACATCTATGAAGATACTGATGATGAAGTTCTGGATGGGTTTGGTGCAGAGGCTGACTTAAACAATATGGAGAATGTAATTCCTGTCAGTCCTATTCCAACCACTAGAATACATAAGGATCATCCAAAGGAGCAAATTATTGGAGATGTTCATTCTGCTGTTCAAACAAGAAGTAACACAAAAGGTTTCAGAGATTTTTTTGATCAAGGGTTATTTGCTCAATCTCTTCATCAGAGAAGTAGCCACAAGGATCTACAGAATTGTATGTTTGCTTGTTTTCTGTCACAAGTGGAACCCAAGAATGCTTATAAAGCTTTACAAGATGAAAGTTGGGTTGAAGCTATGCAAGAGGAGTTGTTGCAGTTCAAGCTTTAAGAAGTCTGGACCTTGGTTGATTTGCCTTCTGGGAAAAAGGCAATTGGTACTAAATGGGTATTCAGATGCAAGAGGGATGAAAGAGGAATAGTGATCAGAAACAAAGCAAGATTGGTGGCTCAAGGATACACTCAGGAAGAAAGAATTGATTATGATGAAGTATTTGCACCTGTAGCAAGGGTAGAGGCTATCAGACTATTCTTACAATTTGCTTCATACAAGAACTTCACTGTGTATCAAATGGATGTGAAGAGTGCGTTCTTATATGGTACAATTGATGAGGAAGTATATGTCTCCCAACCACCTAGTTTTGAAGACCCGGATTATCCTGATAGGGTTTACAAGGTGGAGAAAGCATTGTATGGTTTACATCAAGCTCCTAGAGCTTGGTATGACACCTTATCAAAGTTTTTGTTAAATAATGGTTTCAGCAGGGGAACCATTGACAAGACTTTGTTCATCAAGAAAGACAAAAAGGATATCTTATTAGTTCAAGTATATGTTGATGATATCATTTTTGGGTCTACAAACAAGGGGTTATGTAAGGAATTTGAGAAGCTCATGCATAGCAGATTTCAGATGAGTTCTATGGGGAAACTCACTTTCTTTCTGGGGCTTCAAGTTAAGCAAAAAGAAGATGGGATATTCATCAGTCAAGACAAATATGTGACTGATATTTTAAAAAAATTTGGCTTTTCTGATGTGAAACCAGCAAAGACAACCATGGAGTCCAACAAGCCTCTGATCAAGGATGAAGATGGGGAAGAAGTTGATGTGCATTTATACAGATCAATGATTGGTTCATTGATGTATCTAACTGCTTCAAGGCCAGACATTATGTTTGCTGTGTGTGCTTGTGCCAGATTTCAAGTGACCCCTAAAGTATCTCACTTGAATGCTGTAAAGAGGATTTTTAGGTACTTAAGGAGTCAACCTAGGTTGGGCCTTTGGTATCCTAAAGATTCACCTTTTGATCTGGTGGCATACTCAGATAGTGATTATGCTGGAGCATGTTTGGATAGGAAATCAACTACTGGAGGTTGTCAAATTCTTGGACACAGGTTGATCTCATGGCAATGCAAGAAACAGACTGTGGTGGCTAATTCAATAACTGAAGCTGAGTATGTGGCTGCTTCTAGTTGCTGTGGACAAGTGCTCTGGATTCAGAATCAATTGCTGGATTATGGGTACAACTTTATGAACACCAAAATTTACATTGATAATAACAGTACAATGTGTATTATTAAAAATCCTGTTTTTCATTCAAAAACAAAACATATTGAGATAAGACATCACTTTATAAGAGATTCTTTTGAAAAGAAATTAATTCAAATTGTTAAAATCCATACTGACAATAATGTTGCAGATTTGCTCACAAAAGGTTTTGATGTGGGTAGATTTCAATTTTTAATTGCTAGTATTGGAATGATCAATCTTTGAAAATTCTTATCTCTTTGTGTTTTTGTAATGTTTTGTAAGGATTTGTACTGTTATTAGACAATAAGTTGTTTCTACTGCTTGCTATGATATGTGTTTGGTTATGTTGTTAGTTATATTTAGTTCTACTGCTAGTTGTTTGTTCAACTGCTAAGTATAACTATGGATTGTGATTATTGTGGTATATTATTTCTTGTGTTTTTGTGGTTTTGGACTAATCTTTTGCAGGATAAGTCAAAGGGGATTGCTTATTTGATGAGAAAAAGGTGTTTGGAAGGATCAACAGACATTCTACTGCTAGCTACAAAGTTTCTGCTGCTCGGCAAAACTTTCTACTGTTGAGGTTCTACTGCTCGCTTTGTAACTTCTAGGATTCTACTGTTTGGTTTGAAAATGTAGGGTCGATTTTGTAAATTTGGCGCGAACTAAACCTAATTCGATCCGAACGGCTTAAAAACCTAATTGGATATCATAATTGACTTTGTGCGCCCAAAATTAACTTTATTTCAAACCCCAACATACTTTTTAACATCTGATTTGAAAAACCCCCAAAATCAAAACCCTAATTCACAATGTCGACAAGAACATTTTCCGAAAGCCACAATCAGGTTGCTTTTCTTGAAAAGCCCAAAGAAGCTGAAGGTTTTGCTGAGGTTATAGACTTTCTTAATGCTACTCACATAAGGTATGCATTAACAGCAAGCCCTACTATATATGTTTCCCACATTGATAAGTTCTGGTCTACTGTTAAGATCAAAACTAAACATGGGGACGAATATTTAAAGGCTAAGGTAGAAGGCCACAAGGTAATTATTTCTGAAACATCTGTGAGAGAAGCTCTTCACTTTGCAGATGATGAAGAAATAACTTGTCTTGAAAATTCTATCATTTTTTAGGAACTTGAAAACATGGGGTATGAAAAGAAAAATAATAGTTTAAAATTTTATAAAGGTCTTTTCTGTCCCCAATGGAAATTTTTGATTCATACCATTCTCCATTGTCTAAGTCCTAAAACATCAGGTTGGAACGAATTCAGTACAACTCAAGCATCTGCTATGATTTGTCTGGCCAAAGGACAACCTTTCAATTTTTTGGCTATGATAATGGATGGTTTGAAAAAGCATGTTCAAGGAAAACATTACATTTACCCAAGGTTTTTGCAACTCATTCTAAACAATCAAATTTCAAACCTCAAGGTACATAAAAGGAAATTAACTTGTCCTGTGCTTCAACAGAAATTATTTTCATACTTGAAAAAGGATGGCAAGGATTTTTCTGGAACTGTGACACCATTATTTCCTTATATGTTGTCATTAGTTCAAAATCAGGGTGAAGGAGTAGAAATCACAACTACTTCCCATCACACACCCAATTTGGAACAATCATCTGAACAACCTCAAAAGACCCAATCCCCTAGGAATTCACCAAGAAAACTGAGCAACCTCAGGCCAATGTTAGGATGGATGCAGATGAGGCTGTCACAGGTATGTGTTGTGACATGATGGAAGGGGCTAACACTACTGCTTCTAGCTTAGTAGCTGGGCAGGAAAGTGTTAATATAAGTAAGACCTCAACCATGGCAACATCTACTGTGGAAGGCTCTCATGAACCAGAAACAGATGATGGAAACCCCAGCCAAATGGCAAATAAGGGGGGCTCAGCTGATCAAACCAGGTTTGATACTGAGTTTACATCCTATGATTCACCTCTCAGGGAAGGTCACACATCCTGAAGTGATGAGGATAGACTTGAAACAGAGGAATTGATGGAACCCAATGTACATAATGCCAAATCCAGTGATCCACCTCTCGGGTCAGGTAACACAGACCGAGGTGGTAAGGATAGTATGAAACTTATAAATGAATTAACGGAAAAATGTACAACATTGTCAATTGAGGTTCTTGGTCTCAAGAATGAGTTAATGGTGGTAAAAACTACTCAAGGAGCAGAAATCAGGAGGTTAAAGCAAAGGATTAGGCATCTAGAGGGTTTACAGAGATCAAGGGCTTCCAAAACAAAAAGATTGTACAAGATTGGATCTATGTCAAGGGTGGAAGATTCTGAACCAAGTTTGGGGGAGGATGCTCCCAAACAGGGGAGGAATGAAGACAAGGATTCAGGGGAGGAAATCAAGGATTCAGGGGAGGCTGAGAAGTTGAATGATGAAGGTGTTGCTGGTAATGAGGGAAATGATAATGTTGATATGGATATTGATAGTGTGAAAATGAGGAATTTGTGGTTAAGGACAAGTCTGGTAATGAAGTGGCTTTGGAAACAAGGAAAAAGGAGCAGATTGGTGATAAATTAAAAACTTTGAATGAAGAGCAGCTGATTAAACACACAGAAGTAATGGTGGAAACTATTAAAGGTTTGGGTGATGTTGCTGCTAGTGTTCAAGTTGATTCTGCTGTTGGTGACAAAGAAAAAGTAGCCAAGGATGATTCTACTGCTGAGGTAATTCATTCTGCTGCTAGTGTTAATGATCCTGCTGCTGAGCCAGAGCAAGTTCCTACTGCTGAGACTCAGGGAGTTTCTACTGCTGAAGAGTTAGATGATGATGTTAGCTTGGCTAAAGTGATGTTACAACTTAAGGCTACAAAATCATCAACACCAAAACAACCACAACAACAACCTCGATCACAACCATAACCTGAACAACCTAAATCACAACCAACACCTGAAAAACAACCACAACAACAACCACAACAACCAAGGGCATCAACAAAGGTTCCTGTGAAAGGAGTTACCATTAGAGAACCCATTCCAAGCAAGAAACCTACTCAATCACATACATATTCTGGAAAAGGCAAAGGCAAAATGATAGAAGAGCCTGAACCTTAACCTGATGTTCCTTTTGAGTTCTGGCCAAGAGAGCTTCAAGAAAAGTTTAATGAAGAAGCTGTAAGGAAATATCAAGCTGAGTATGAGGAAGAAAATAATGCAGAACTTGAAAGACAAAGAAAACATGCTGAGGATGAGGCTAAGACAAAGGAGTTTCTTGATACTTGGGATGAGGAGAGGATTGAGTGTGATGCTGATGTTGAGCTTTCTAAGCTGATTAAGAAGGAACAACAAGATACACAAACACAAACACTGGAAGAAAGAGAAGAATGGATGAAGAAGTACAAAGAACAAAGAAGGAAATGGTATCTGACTAAGAGAAAGAAAAAGAAGTTACTCAAACCACCAACTATTAAACAAGTAAGAAAATTTCAAGAGTATTACTTGAAAAACATGAAGGGTTACACTCTTAAACAGCTATATTGGTATCTTGATGAGTCAATTCAAAAGATGTATGAACAAGCTAAAAGAGAATTTGATAGCTTTGTGCCAATGGGGTCTGAGTTGGAAAAAGAAAAGTTTAAGAGGTTTAAGAAGGTGGATACTAAGATGGAGACTGAGGTTGAAAAAGAAAAGGTGGAAGAAAAGAAGGTAAAAGAAAAAGTTATGAAGGAAGAAGAGAAATAGGGTTCTGGTATTGGAATCAAGAGAACTGGCAGAGTGTTGAAAAGTGTTGGAAGGAAGAAGAAGAGAAAGGTTGATAAACCAAAAGTTGTAGAGAGTTCTGAGTCTGATAGTGAAGAAAAAGAGCATTCAGAACAGTCCCAAAAGGAGAATGAAAAGGAAACAGCTGATCTACAGCAAATGACTAAGATTGTTGACAATGATGATGACACATTTGTTGATATTGTTCCTCTGCAAACAAAAGCTCCTATCATTGGATGGAAAGCTGGATATGAAGGAAAGATTACTTGGTGGGAGATATACAGAACTGGTGGAAAATCTCAAAGGTTTGTGTCATTTTCTCAACTACTCAGAAACATTAATAGAGAAGATTTAGAGACCTTGTGGAGATTAATCAAAGAAAGGTATGGAGATTCAAGGCCTGAAGATGAGTTGGATAGAGTACTCTGGGGAGATCTAAAGATCATGTTTGAATTTTATGCTGAAGACAGAGTGTGGATGGAACAGGGCAGAAGTACTAAAATTACTCTTTGGAGATTGTATGAGTCATGTGGAGTTCACAATGTAGTAATGCAGGGAGGACTTCAAATGTACATGCTGGTAGAAAAGGATTACCCTCTGGCTAAGTCTACACTTGATTTGCTGGTAAATGGAACAATTAAACTTCACATTGATCGTTGGAGTCAGATGGTTATTGATCTAATCAGAAAAATGCAAAGGCAACTCAGAAAAATGAAGAAGTAAGTGTTTGGAAGCATCCTCCTGGTGTTTTTTATGCTTAAAGGAAACTTGATGATTTTGGAGTAAAATATCAAGTTTAGGGGAGGATTGTTGGGATTTAAGATGCTGCTGCTTCAGATTGGATAATACTGCTCATGGATCTTAATGGAAAATTCACTAAGTATGATTCTACTGCTAGGCTTAATCATACTACTGCTGGTGTATTTCATACTGCTGCTGGAGTTACTGAAGAGATCAAGGAAATACGCTAAGTGGATACTACTGCTAGGCATCGAAGATACTACTGCTAGAGTTAGTATTCTACTGCTTATTAGATAACTATGTATAGTATGTTTGGATAATTATAGAATAGATACGAAAAGATTTATCTTGTATAGAAAGCTATTGTAACCGACTAGGACTCCTTAGTCTATAAAAGGAGGATCTAGGGTTAGAGTTTAGCACACGTATTATTGCTAAGTCGATTCACTTCAAGGTTTTTGTAACCATGTTACTTTTGAGTAACCGTATTAATATATTGAAGTGTTTGTTGAGAGAATTCAATTGTGTTTTATTGATTAATTCTTCTTAAGATTAAATACTAGATTCCGCATAGTATTTAATATTGGTTCAAGAACAGTTTCTATATTTATTGTTTTAGATCAATATCTAAGATAATTAACAAGATCAATAGCTCAACTGGGATCAACATGTGGTATCAAAGCATGAAAGATGGAGGAAACTTATGAAGACAAAGATGCCCAGTATGAAAGATAATCTTCCCCTAGTTGATAATGACAAAACCAGTATGAAAGATGTCGTCTTCCCCTTAATTGTTGGGAATTATATTTTGAGTTGATATTGACAAAACATGAAAGATGGAGGAAACTTATGAAGAAAAAGATGAAGGACTAATTATGTATTATTTAGAGTCTTTGTAACCCTAATCCTCTATTATATAAAGAGGATAGGGCGTGAGTTTTACATATACAGGAGTCAAGATGTAACTCCAGGAAAGGGGTGTGTGTGTCTAGGTGTTAAGTCTTACTATAGACGCCTAGGTTTTGTATTGTTAGTGGTAGAGATGATGACGAAGAAACCTTGTAGCAATAACATTTGATTCTTTAATTGAATATTCTGCCTTTTATTATTGTTATCCCTAGATGAGATCTAACCAATCTCAAGCTAAAAGATCGTCACAAGTGGTATTAGAGCCTAGGGGCTCGTGATCGTGGGATTCACAAGGTTTCGTTTGTTGAAGATCGAAGAAAACAAAAAATTCGTAACTGGTTCGTATTTTCGTAACTCACTGCAGGGCTGTTTTCAAACAACGATATCTCATTCGTTAACCGTTGGATCGGCCTAAAATTTTTACTGAAGCTTTTTCATACATCAAAGAAGACTTTCATCGAAGAGATCTTCGATCTGAGCTTTAGATCGCCAGGTATAAATTTTTGAAAACTGCTGCAGAAGAGTATGTGATTTTTGAATTTTTAGGGTTTTTCTATAATCAACTTCATGAATTCATGTTCTATTTGTATCATTCATCATGGAAGTTGTTTAAAGTTGTTTAATTCATCATAATGCACTTGGTTTAAGGGTATTCTAATTAATACTGGTGCTATGAATGTGTGTATGTATCGTTTTAATGGTATTGAATCTGGGCATGCTGGTGTATCTCAGTCATGAAAGCTTTTAAGATTTATGTGGTGATTGTTAACACAGAATCTGATGGTAACAAGGTTGGAACTTCTGATCTTACTGTTTTGCAAATCGTTAATTAGGGTTTTTGTGGCTTTGATCTTTTAAAATCCTAACTGGTGTGTTTTGGATAATTGGATTCGCTTTAACGATTTGGATTTGGACGATGCATTGTGGTTGACTGAGATTACTAGAGCAGATAGTAACATTACTCCATTAGTAAGTGTATTCACATGCATAACCTTCGACATGCTGGAATTGAAAGATGGCTACAAATATTTGAAACCCTAATTCTGTAAGGGTTCGCTGCAAGAATGATAAAGATACAATGACATTGTAGCTACGTTTGTGAAGTATGATGGCAAGTCTGGTTTTGGTGTTTGGTTCGAAAAGGATTACGCAAATCTTAATAGTTCATTTTGGTAGTTATGGTTCCTGCTGTAGTTTTATTCATTCCTGCTGGTAGTTATGGTTCCTGCTGTAGTTGGTTCCTGCTGATAGTTCATTTTGTTTCTGCTGTTTAGTTAGTCATTGCTGCGGGTTATCCCGTATGTTTAGAATGTTTGTTAGAGTTATTTTTAGAAGAGATAGTGTATATCTCTTTACACGGTTTGTTATGAGCTGTATTAGGGTTTCTTAGTCTATAAAAGAAACATGCAGCTAGGGTTTATGTACGCTTATCAAAAACATTATCATTAGTGAAATAAACGATCCATAGAGGATCAAAGTATTATAGTTATTCATTCTTCTTTAACTCTTGTGTTTAGTTTCCGCCTGAATACAAGTTTAATTCATAGAGATTCTCTTAGGCTGTTTGTGTTTACATAGACGGTCTACCAAGCTCATAAGATCTATCAAGGTACACGATCCTACAAGTGGTATCAGAGCCTGGTGAGGATCTCTGACAAAGAAGAAAAAGTTCTCTAAACAATCTCCTAAACCCTTTTCCAATGGAAGGCGAAAATCCTGAAAATTCTGTCATCAATAATGAAAAACCTGAAACTTCACAAGTCCAACAACAAATAGTCACAACCACTGTGTCTAACAGTAATGCTAAATTCCCATACCTCAAGAAAGATGTGTACGAGATTTGGGCTATGAAGATGGAGTACTGGATCTCAAACAGTGATCATAACCTATGGAATGTGATCCTGAAAAGGAACGGCATGAAGAGAACAGGAAGGGATGAGAAAGGCAACATCACTATTCTTCCACCTATGTCTGCAGAAGAGCATATTGCTCTTCAAAGGGAGACCAAAGCAAGAACTCTTTTGCTTCAGGCTCTCCCAGAAGATCATATGGGTGACTTTCATCACCTGGAGATGCTAGGGAAATCTGGCGTGCTATAAAAGCTAGATTTGGAGGGAATGATGAGTCCAAAAAGATGAGGAAGTCCATGCTCAAGCAGGAGTTCCAGGAGTTCAGGATCTCTGAGGCTGAAGGGATTCACAAAGGTTATGACAGGTTTCAAAAGATCCTGAGCCAACTCAACCAGTTGCAGGCCAAGCCATACAATGAAGACTGCAACACCAAGTTTTTGAGGGCTCTGCCTCCCTCCTGGTCTCAGGTTTCCATCACCCTTAAGGCAAGAGGTGGGCTCGATTTCATGAGTTTTGATGATCTTTACAACAAGCTCAAGACCCTTGAAATTGACATCAAAGGGTATTCGACTTACTCATCTCACACTCCATCTAATACTGCATTTGTAAGTGCTACCAGTACTAACAAGGACTCATATGGTGGTAGCCCAACTCCCTCTTCTTCATCTGTTTCCTATTCCCCTGCTACACCTAGAACACAGCCTAGATCTGGCAATGTGGTTGAGGAGGTCCTTCATTCATTTTTTGCTGATAGTACACCAAAACAGCAGCTTACTTATGAAGATTTTGACCAGATTGATCAACTGGATCTGGAAGAGATGGATATCAAGTGGCAGTTTGCTATGCTGTCAGTGAGGGCCAACAAATTTGAGAAGAAGGCAGGGAGGAGGATTAAATTCGATGGACAGGAAGGTGCAAGGTTTGACAAAAGGAAGGTGACATGCTACAAATGCTCACAACCAGGTCACTTTGCTAGAGAATGCCCAGATAAGAAGGTGGATGACAAAACAAGGTATTCTGCTTTCAAGATTCAAGAATTGGAGTCAGAAGATCCCAAAGCCTTGTTGTCTGTGGATTCCATGCTGGATTGGGAACAACATGAGGTAGTTGATGCAGTAAGAGGAGCTACAAAGAACTATGGGATGATAGCTGGAGCTGGAAAGAAGGCACAAGTGGCTGAGGATTTTGCTTTGATAGGCTACCCATCTCAGGTACAAAATTGTCCATTTGGTTGTGATGTTAAATATGCTGAACTGAAAAAGGAATTTGATTATATAGAGCCTCAATATAAAGAATTGTTTATTAAAGATCAAGCCTATAGAAACTCGCTTAATACGTTAGAAAAACAAAAGGTTTGGTACCAACAGAATCAGTTAGCTTATGAGGAAAAGATAAGGGTTTTGGAGAGAGACTTAAAGTACACCACTAATGAGTTAAAACATGTTGAGAGAGAATATGATAAGGTAATTTTAGAGAAAAAGGATTTACAAGCTAAGTTAGAAAGTGAAGAGATCAAATGTGCTTCATATAAAGAATCAACTAGGCTTGTAGATATATTGAATGCTAGTTCTCAGTATGTAAAGGCTAAGAGAGGTTTGGGGTGTCCTAAAACTGATGACTCTTCTGAGTCAAGAAGATTTGACCCTACCCCTAAGGAGGAAAATTACCAAATACCTGTAAAGTATGTAAAAGAAGGAGAGATGCATGTTGTCCCTCCTCCTATAAGAGGAGTGTTTAAACCTGTCCCTATCCACTCAGACCTTGACATAGACTTAAATGAATCATATATGTCCTATGGCAAAAAGTCCAGTGACTTGCCTAATCTTGATTGTGACTCTAATGATTTTGTCTCTTGTTCTAACAGTGACAAATCTTCAGAAATCAAGACAAATGATTTTGCATCTTGTGATTCAAGTGTCAAGTCTACCACCACCAAGTCTGAAGATTTCTCCTCAGAAGTAGCTAATGATGAATCTCATTCAAAGACAGCTGCTTTTGAAGACAATTCTTCTGTTTTTGTTCAAAACAATGATGTTTCTAGTTTTGGTTCTGTTTCAAACAATGATGTTTCTGATTTTACTTCTGTTAAGAATAATTTTGATTCATCTTGTGGTTTTGATAATTCTGGTTGCAATAAGAAATGTCATGTTAAGAATAAATCTTTTAGAAAGAAGTCATGTTTTGTGTGTGGTAGTTATGCTCATCTTATCAAAGACTGTGACTTTTATGAGAAACAGATGAGTATGTGTGGTGGACAACAACAAACTAGGCCTATGTGGAACAATGTTAATGATATTCCCCCATATGTTCCTCAAGCAGCAAGAATGAACTCTTGTAGAACTTCCTTTCCTGCTGGCAAACCTGTTGCTGCTGGTAAGCCTGTTGCTGCTGGTAAGCCAGTTGCAGCTGGTAAACCTGTTGCTGCTGGTAAGCCTGTTGCTGCTGGTAAGCCAGTTGCAGCTGGTAAACCTGTTGCTGCTGGTAAGCCAGTTCCAACTGGTAATCCCAATCCTGCTGGTTGGAAAAGAAATGCTGCTAGACCTTTCTACAGACCTACAAGCACTTATTTTCAGAATGATTATAGGCCTATGTATTATTATTGTGGGAAACTAGAAGGGGGGTTGAATAGTTTACCGGTTTAAAAAATCCTTTTAAAAATCTTGTTTTAAAAGTTAGCAATTGGAAACTTTGATTCGAACTTTATGTGTAACCAATCAACACCAATATGAACTACACACTAAGCTAAGTAATAACAACAAATAAAAGTAAAGAGTAGAGTTGGAAAGATCGAACTGTGACAGAGGATTTATAGTGGTTCGGCTATGAAGCTCTTCTTCGCCCTACTCCACTCCCCGAGTACCACACTCGAGAGTTTCAAACACTATATCAACAACCTCCCTTCAGGCGGAGAAAACCGTACACGTCGCTTATCCTATTACCGACACTAAGCTAGATGTCGAGTGCTAATCTTAGCAAGCACCAATCTACCAAGGTCCACGTGACCAAACACTCAAGCCCAGTGGCTTCAAGAGATCACCAAGATCTCAGCACGATCACAATGATCAACACTCACTTCACTCTACTTAACTAACACTAATCTATCGACCCTTGATCTTCTTGATCAATCACACAAGCCCAATGGCTATAAGAGATGTTCACTATCTCTATAGATCACACTTGATCTTCACTCTCACTCACAAAAGATAAGAAAGCTTGATGTATGCAAAGATACAACAAGGTTGTAACAAGTGTTACAAAAACCTAACAACTATAACTCTTGTATCTTCTTGAATACTTGAGTTCTTGATGAACTCAAATAAGTACATTTTATTACCATCATTTATCCTATTTATTTGACTTGTTTTATTATATTATCTGTGAGAATTGATACGTTAATGTTTACTTTTGTAATTCTCAGTTAAAAACAAGTATTATGTGAAACTTGGCGATTTTGGACTAATTATGGAGCAAAACAAGCAAGAAGTTAAGAGTCTACTGAAATGTACAAGATCAAGACTATTCTGCTCCAGATACGCCGCATCTTACTTATTATATACGGCGCATCACTATCAAGATTTCACAAGCTACGATCCAAGACAGCAAGGACATGCGCCGCATCTAAGAAAGGAGTTACGCCGCATCTTCTGGCGGTGTACGAATATTCCTGAATATATTAATCTTGGACCCCACGTGAATTTAAGTCAATTCGCCGTATCTACTTATCCTATGCGCCGCATCTTGCCCTCAGACAGAAACTATAAATACCCCAAGGTCAGACGAATTTCGGAGTTGGACAGTTTTAGAAGACCGAAGACCACAGAAACCCTAAGCCGAATTCAAACGAAGTAGCAACACAAGACACACCTTGAACGAAGATACAAGAGCTGTAAGAAGGTCTTCCATGTATTTAATTCATTAAGTAGTTTTGTTTTATTGTATTAGTACACTTTAATTGGTCAGGATTGATGGGCTTGTGATCATGGATTTAACCATGCACTTCGACTCCCCTTAAAATTGCTTTCCCATTAATTAAAGTTTATATGTTGATGTCTTTGGTGACTTTTATTAGTGCATTGATAACCTCTGTGTCTAGCTGAGCATTGCTTGGGTCGCCATGCCCCTTCCTCGCCTATTTATTAGATCGCCTATGCATTCTATCGTCTGTAGAAAAGTAGGAAGAAAGATAAATGGGATATTCATAAGTAATCATTAAGGGTTTACTCGCCGATAAGATTAGAACCAACGAGAAAGGACTTAATCTCGGTGCGTTGCATCGAACTATACACTTCATATAAAACTAGCAATAAAAACAAGTGACAAGCTACTTAACTATCAGGACAGGTCTTCTTATTGTCTCAAGTATTTATCTGTGTACGTGTGTGCTACTCGCTGATTCGTGCTTATTAGTTTAGTTTATAATTAATCACAACCAAACCGTGCCAGTCTCTCAGGCTGAACCCCCTTGCGTTAGATTAGGTTGTATAGCTAACTTAAGATATTAAAATACTGATTAGAATAACTAGATAATACGTTCCACTCTTAGTGATCGACACTCTACTTACCATTATATTCATACTGACCGGGTACACTGCTCGTTAAAGTGTGTGTGTTATTGATAAGTCGGCTAAATATAAATTTAAAACTTGAATACTGCTAAAACCACAACGACATACCGTGGGTATAAATTAGAGCATACGCACGCACGCATCAAGTTTTTGGCGCCGCTGCCGGGGAGTGAATTGTTATTATCTGTTAATTTGATTAGTATTTTAATTAGGTTTTTAATTTTTTATTCTAACCGCTAACTCTGTTGTATATTAGATTAATTGCATTCATTGTATTATTTGCATATTTTCTGTTTTGTGTGTTATTTGTTTTCTTTTATTTTTGTTGCTTTTCGTTTGTTTTTATTTTTCTGTTTTTCTGCATACTGCTATCGTTGTACTGAGCTAATTCAAACGATACGGCGCATCTATTTTCTTAGATACGGCGTATTGCGTTTAATTTTTATAAAATACAACGCGTTTAATTAATTCGATACGACGCATCTTTCCCCAAGATACGGCGTATCTGTTTTTAATAAAAAAATTTCTAAACGATAACTCCATACGACGCATCTGCTTTAGCAGATACGGCGTATCTATTATTTTAATTAAAAATAGTTTTTGAATTATTAAACAGATACGACGCATCGATCTTTTTTTTGATACGGCTCATCTACTAAATCAAAAATCTTGTATTTTGAAACGTAACAAAAATACGGCGCATTAGCTTTTGTTAATACGACGCATTTAATTTTAATAAATATAATCGATTTTTGATAATTTAAACTTGATACGGCGCATTCTAAATTATAAGCGGCGTATCTGTTTTCTGAATAAAAGTCTGATTTATTTTTAATGATTATAAGATACGGCGCATCCTATTTATAGGATACGGCGCATCGTCTTCAGATATCAGTAACTTTTATTTATCCCGAACGGAGAAAATTCTAATCATCTTTCCTGTCTCTTAGAAATTTTATACTTCGAAGCCTATTTGTTTTATCTTTCAGGAATCATGATTGATATTTTCCCAAGCTGGTTCGGAGGACCATGGATTAAACTTACAACCGATGAGATTGTATCTAAGTTCGCCCACGAATGTGATAAGGAGCATCATGAGGTCGAAACTTTCATCAATGGACTGTTGTTGAAAGAACAAAACTATATGATTAGAGAATTGACGATTGAGGTGCACCAATTGTCGAAGGTGATTGAAGGAGTTTTGTTCCAAAGGCACGACCAGAATGGAATAACTACTAGAGGCGGATTAGTGTCAAGGATGTTCCAATTAGCGGAAAGAATGTTTGGTTACTTGAATATGGAACTAAGAGAGAGATTGAGATTGAAGATCTCGCTAGAACAGAATAAGGAGCTAAACGTGAGTCTAACTTGAAGACTCTGGAATAAAGACAAGTCCTGACCGGGAGACAACCTGGAGAAAATTTTTACTATTCTGTTCTGTGTCGAGTCAGTCAGGCCCGCAGAGGATACGGCGCATCTCAATCCTAAGATGCGACGCATCTCCTGCACTGGTCATATCTTACTTTATTTTTCTGCATTTTTACTTTTGACTTTAAAACTTTTTGTCAGTTTATTTTAATGCGGCGCATCCCTGGTTAAGGATGCGACGCATCTTTTATTCTGATTCGTATTTATTCCAGGTTCGATACGGCGTATCTTCTTCCATAAGATACGGCGTATCGACTGACCTGATGATTTTCAGTTTTAATTTTTACATTTTATTTTTACTAACTACTAATGTATTATGCAAGTTTGAACCTTCTTAATTTAGGTGTGTTAAAGTCTTGGTGGTATTATAGATTCCTGCATTTCCTGTGGATACATCAATTATGAAGCTTAAACGTTCTCATCCACAAGAAAGATGATTTTTGCTCTTAAAATAATGGAGGATCATACCGAGCAAATCTCAGGGGAGTTTTTCTGTTCTAATTCTTTTATTTTCCAGTTTTTAATCTTTGATACAAACAACGAGGACGTTGTTTAACTTAAGTGGGGGGATTGGAGAATTAGAACACTTACTTGTCCTAAACTTTTCAAAATATGCTTAAAATGTGCTTAATATATCAAAATTTAAAATTTTTAGCATGTTTTTGTTTAAAGTCTAAGTTGCATAGCTGCACACATGACGTTATTTTCAAAAATTGTGATTTTTCAAAATTCACAAATCTATGAGTGTGCCGGTGACTTGTAAACTTTAGAACTTGGCTTGTATACTATTCGAGACCACCATAATAAGTATTATTTATATAATTGGAATGACTTGTCTAAATTGGTAAATTTCTAGGATTACACCCAAATAGCCTTTATATGTTATGTGATATTAACTAACTACACTGGTTAGTTAACCCCCGTATAAACCCTTTTGTTACTCTCATTTTTAGAGTAAGATACCCCTAGAAAAACACTCAGAGCCATTCCTTTCGTTTCTTACACCTTTTTTATAATGTTTCGTTACACCCTTACACCTTAGCCTACCCTGTAGATTAAAATCCGTGGTTGGTTAATTGCTTTAGGCAAAGTGTGTTTCTTTACATTACCTGTGTTCGCGCGCGCGTAATTCATTATCTATGGTTAGGTCGGGAATTTGCACAATGCAATTGGAGTGAAAGTAAATATTGTATATCTTTGAGTTTATTTTTTTGTGTGTTTACTACTTTCACTATTACCGTTATTTCTGAAGTCATGGAAAGTATGCAAAAATTATCCAGAGTTATCGTTATAGTGATGTGGTGAAATTTTACACATCTATGTTTATGTTTCAAGTTAAAAAAAAAAAAAAAAAAAAAAAAAAAAAAAAAAAAAAAAAAAAAAAAATTCGAAAAAATAAGAAAAGAAAAAGAAAAAGAAAAAGTTGGATGTTTATTTTAACCAACTTATGTAAAGTTTTGTAGTAAGTGGTCGATATCACCACTATTTGTTATATATTATATTTATGGATTGAATGAGAGTTGAACGTTATGGGAACGCCAACTAAAGGTTATTCTTTGATTGAGATCTTGTTGAGTATAATTCGTGTCTACCTAAAGCGTGTGTTTCAAGTGTTAAAGCGTGAGTTATTCTATGATATGAGTCTTATTCATGGGATGGTTGGGATAGTGATTAACCACACTAAGGATTTTAATTTATCTGTTTTGTTTATTTTTCATTTTACACCAATTTGTATCCCAAATATTATCCATACCCTATATTATTCTTTATCCAAACCTTTGATTTATTGAGATTAGGGATTTGAGCAATCTTAAGTATCGTAGTCGTGGATTCGGCTATGTATTTATGATTTTGTCGCCCTTTTTGATATAATATTATTGGTGAAGATTACTTGGTCCTATCTTTAGACTATTCGAGTTAAGGATTTGAGCAATTGCAAGTATCGTGTTCGTGGATTCGATCATGTATTTGTGATTTTGTCGCCTTTTCTGGAATTTGAGATCGATAGAGATTAAGAAGAATAATTAACCCTTAAACCTCAAAACCCTATTTACCGCTTTAGACTTGTTATTCCTTGGCTTTAGTGGAGGAGATGTGTATACTTGCCAAGCTTATGATAGAATATTCGTCACGACTGGACAGTTAAACGATTAGATTTGCTTTTATCAGAATATTTTATTTTACTTCTAATTCGTTAAGTGTTTGGTTGTGTAATTATGACAAAAATGAATATATGCTTATATATAAAATAAATCCTAACATCTTTTAGGATACATTTTCATAAGATTAATTCTAAGGTTTACTTGGGGACAAGTAAAGTTCAAGTGGGGGGATGTTTGATGAACTCAAATAAGTACATTTTATTACCATCATTTATCCTATTTATTTGACTTGTTTTATTATATTATCTGTGAGAATTGATACGTTAATGTTTACTTTTGTAATTCTCAGGTAAAAACAAGTATTATGTGAAACTTGACGATTTTGGACTAATTATGGAGCAAAACAAGCAAGAAGTTAAGAGTCTACTGAAATGTACAAGATCAAGACTATTATGCTCCAGATACGCCGCATCTTACTTATTATATACGGCGCATCACTATCAAGATTTCACAAGCTACGATCCAAGACAGCAAGGACATGCGCCGCATCTAAGAATGGAGTTACGCCGCATCTTCTGGCGGTGTACGAATATTCGTGAATATATTAATCTTGGACCCCACGTGAATTTAAGTCAATGCGCCGCATCTACTTATCCTATGCGCCGCATCTTGCCCTCAGACAGAAACTATAAATACCCCAAGGTCAGACGAATTTCGGAGTTGGACAGTTTTAGAAGACCGAAGACCACAGAAACCCTAAGCCGAATTCAGACGAAGTAGCAACACAAGACACACCTTGAACGAAGATACAAGAGCTGTAAGAAGGTCTTGCATGTATTTAATTCATTAAGTAGTTTTGTTTTATTGTATTAGTACACTTTAATTGGTCAGGATTGATGGGCTTGTGATCATGGATTTAACCATGCACTTCGACTCCCCTTAAAATTGCTTTCCCATTAATTAAAGTTTATATGTTGATGTCTTTGGTGACTTTTATTAGTGCATTGATAACCTCTGTGTCTAGCTGAGCATTGCTTGGGTCGCCATGCCCCTTCCTCGCCTATTTATTAGATCGCCTATGCATTCTATCGTCTGTAGAAAAGTAGGAAGAAAGATAAATGGGATAGTCATAAGTAATCATTAAGGGTTTACTCGCCGATAAGATTAGAACCAACGAGAAAGGACTTAATCTCGGTGCATTGCATCGAACTATACACTTCATATAAAACTAGCAATAAATCAAGTGACAAGCTACTTAACTATCAGGACAGGTCTTCTTATTGTCTCAAGTATTTATCTGTGTACGTGTGTGCTACTCGCTGATTCGTGCTTATTAGTTTAGTTTATAATTAATCACAACCAAACCGTGCCAGTCTCTCAGGCTGAACCCCCTTGCGTTAGATTAGGTTGTATAGCTAACTTAAGATATTAAAATACTGATTAGAATAACTAGATAATACGTTCCACTCTTAGTGATCGACACTCTACTTACCATTATATTCATACTGACCGGGTACACTGCTCGTTAAAGTGTGTGTGTTATTGATAAGTCGGCTAAATATAAATTTAAAACTTGAATACTGCTAAAACCACAACGACATACCGTGGGTATAAATTAGAGCATACGCACGCACGCATCAGTTCTTCTCTTGCTAATGAAGAGGGATGACAATACCTTGTATCTTCTTGATTACTTGAGTTCTTCTCTTGCTAATGAAGAGGGATGACAACACCTTGTATCAACTTGGATACTTGTGTTCTTCTCTTGCTAGTGAAGAGGTATGAAGAGGATCACTTGAAGGATGATTGGATCACTCTTGAAACAAAGAAAAACTAATCTAAAGAAGTGAAAGGTTTGAGAGGATTATGCTAGGGGATTTTTCTGTGTGTGAAGGGTGCCTAAAACTGTGAAAGGGGTTGATATTTATAGGCAAGAAAAATCTGAACGTTACAGAAAAAATGGTACGGACGGCTCCATTAAATACCCCACGGCTCCATTAAATTTAACGGAACCGTGGAGCCGTCGTAGACTAGGACGCTCCAAATTTTGTCTTTTCTGGTGAAAACTTATTTGGGGAAGGTTGGAGCTGATTTTGGGGGGAAAAATAGCTGTTGTGATTTTCAAACTTATTTTTCCATTAAAACATTTCTTAATATTTCAAAAATAATTTGTCATGTGTATTTTTGAAAAAATGTTTTGTCCCATTTAAAATGTGAATTTTCAAAACATAAATTCACTTCTTTGATCACTAGTTCAAGTTGTAACTTTGTTCAAGAGTGATTTGCGTAGAAACGGGATCTTCCGATTAAAGACTTGTTTACGTTGATTTTAACGTATCGTGATTTCACATTTTGTCATCCTCAAAACGTGAAGTAATCGAAAGATATAAATAACGTTTTTTAGAACATTATTTGCATCAACAATCTCCCCCTTTTTGATGATGACAAAATATAAACTCATGTTAGGTTAAAATTAGTTTTAACAAGTTTTTAATGAGTTTACTCCCATTTCTCCTCCTTTTTGTCTAATCAAAAAGGTGACGAAGGCTCCCCCTTGATGTGTACTCCTCCTTATTTGGAGAACACAAAGGAATTGAGCAATGGTTCGTGCTACAAAACAAGGTTAGACGACAAATATACAATATCTAACAAGTAGCACATTTGAAAAATATCCAACCACACAAAAAAATATGGCTAAGTAGCCAAAATGAAAAGCCCATTTCATAAATATAAAATAAATATCATACATAAGTATGACTACAATAGGATAGCAAATTAAACTAACAAGAAGACACATAAACATCAAAAGTAACATGAGGCTTCTAGATTTGCTTCCAACTTCAAAAGGTTCCTAATCATTTATTGGAGGGACTAAACATGACCATGTTTAGTTTGGGCTATTGGGTGGTGGAGGTGGTGGAAGGATGATGGGTCCCATGGGTGGTGTGAGGAGGTGTTCTAGGTATGAAAACCTAAAGCTAAGCTCATCTCTAAGGTTCATGATAAGCTCAAAGTTGTGATGGCAACAAGCACAACTTAAGGTGTATGTGTGTAGGGGATAAAGGATGGGATAACCCATTAAGTGTTGAGGTGATGGTGATATGGAAGGTGATGATGTGTTGCTCCTAAATTCAAATGGAGTGATTGGTGATAAGGTAAGAGTGAGAGCTAGAGGTTGTGGTGATGGTGAAAGTGATGAGGGTGTTGTGTTAGTTCCCAATTCAAGGGAAGTTGATGGTGATGAGTTGAGTGTTAAGGCTAAAGGGTGAATGGGACTAGGTTGAGATGAGTGTGTGTTGGTTCTTGTTGTGGAGGATGAGGATGTGGGTTTGTTAGAGGTTGCCTTGGATGGAGCTTGGGGTGTAGTGAAGGAAGATGATGATTTGGTAGAGGTTATGGGTGTATGGGTTTCATCTTCATCATCCAAGGTGAGATCAATGAAGGCAATGTCATTGGTGATAGGTTTAGTTGATGATTGAGGTGTGTCAATACTCTTGATCCATTGATCAACTAGAGTGGTTTGATTGGTTGGTTTGATGTTGAATCTAGGTTTCTTGTTCTTGTGTGAGGTGGAAGACATGGTGTATGAATGGTGAGTTGTGAAGGTGTAAGGATGGGTGTAAGGATGGCAATGCATGATGTTAGCTTAAATAGCCAAATCATAAGCATGCAAGGTTGAAAAGGATGTTGGATTTGGGGATTTGGGTGCATGGGAATCAGGTTTTGTTTGCAGTTTTTCAAGAAAAGAAAGTCAAAAAGTGAAAGAGAATTGTTAAATTCGTCTTCCATAGGCACGGTACCATTAAAGGTACGACGGCACCACTAAATTTAGTGGAGCCGTGGCCTATTTAATGGAGCCGTGGGCTCTTTTGACCTTCTTTCCAGGTCTGCAGGTTTTAGGCAGCCTAAATGGGGAAATTTTCTGGGGAATCCATTGGCTGCAAATCTCAAAGCCTCAAATCACTAAACACATAGAATTCCTAAAGCTAGTTTCAACTAGCAACTAACATGATCATGTGATCATCTATGTATTTAGGTAACTATTAAGCATGCATGAATTCAATCAAGTTTAACAACTAGTGCATGTAATAAAATAATTGAACATGCATGAACTAGACAAGATTGATTAACATAAAGATTAATTAACTAAGCAAATTAATCATGTTCAAGTGTGAAATGTTAAAGGAGAACATTTCAAGCAAGTTAATGTTTATGGACATTGCCATGACATTATTTATAATAGCTTAATAATACTTAAGTTAATAGTACTACTTAGGTTAATCCTAACTAGTCTCGTTTCTTCCCCAGCTTTTTAATCTTGTTCCCAAGTCCTTTGATCGCCTTGCCGATGGACTTGAATCCCCCGATAGTTTGCTCATGCATCTCCACTTGTCTATTGTACATTGTAGTATGCCTTCTCATCACGTGGGATAGGTTGACCATCCCGTTTTCGAGGTTGGTTGTACGTCGAAATGATGAGGTGTCAAGGTTGTCAAAGTAGATGTCGGGAGAAGGAGAACGTGGACAAGACGTTCCTTCTTCGTTCACCTCATCATCATCCTCATCCATGGGTTGAGAGGACGAACTGTGACCAAATGAGGAGGAAGAATGGGGAATATCGGAAGTGGATTTACGACCACGTTTGGACCCTTTGTCCTTACGTTGCTTAGTGCGACGGTGTGGTCCACCAAGTGGTTTCATAACCAGATTGACTAGGACATAGTCGACATCATTGAGAGATGGGTAGGTTTGTGTAACCCACCTGAATAAACGAGTAAGCAACATGCCATATGGCATGAGCTCATCGGAACGACGATGAATACTGGCCATCCGTTTGACCATGTAGTATGCGAGGTTGTAAGGTTCCTCGATACTAAGACAGTAGAGCATGTGGGCAAGACTTGCTGGAACGTGATCACGGTTGCCTGCAAGGCTTAACGCGTTCTCACGCAGAAGAAGTTCCCAATTTCTAATATCGGGACGAAGCTCTTTGAGGTATATTTTGTTTGGGTCGAGGTAGACAATGGAACCATCACATTTTTGATACGTGTTGGTGACTCGAGGGATCTGGATTACTTGTTTAATTACTTCAATGTCGGGAACTTCGGTACGATAAGCACCTTCGTTCTCAAGATTGTAGTAAAGAGACTCTAGAGAATGGTCTTTAGTGAATGCACAATGACCATATGAGGGAATACCGAGAATGTGACCAATCTCGGTGACAGACAAGATGATATTTTGGTGTCTAATCCAAAAATCAAGAAAGACGTTTCCGTCAAGATCAGTGTAGGTACGGACACGACTATAAAACTCGAGAATAAAACGAGGACAGACTTGATCGTTTATTTTGTATAAACAATCAAACTCGATAGAAGGGAAACAGACACGGATGTTGTCTGTCGTGACATAGAGTGCATCGACTACACGCCCTTCGTGTATGTATCGATTTTGGACTTTTGCGAAATAAGCTATTTGCTCATCAGGAATGTTTAGATTTTCAAGAGTACTTAGGATGTATTGCTTGGTATCTTGATAATCATTTCGAGGCATTGTTTTCTACAAAAAAATATTTTTGTATATGTTAGTTCGTTGCATTTTAATGATTACACTTCTAGTGTGTGTGCCTAAATGCAAACAATGTGGAGGTGCGGCAATCTCGACTCTAAAATTATCCTAATAAGATTACCCAAACGCTCCTAACTTCACTTTTGCTCCATCAAATATGTCGAACAATACATATTAATTATGTAATTCGAAACGTATTTAAGAGTTCATGTATGCATGCAAAAAAAATGTTTTTAATTTGCATCAACAATGCATGAAAAAGGTTTCATGATCCTAAATTTGTGAAGATTTTCGAAAAATGATCGAATTGGGGTGTTTGTCAAACGCCTCAACATGGCGCCAACGAGCTTTAAGTTTGAAAAATTTTAATGCAGAACGTTCCTAATCCAATTTTAGTGATCCTAAACATGATTCCATTACAAATAATCAATCATAATCCGAATTTGGTGATTAATTTCGAATTAGGTTTTGCAACATAAATGGGTTTTTGGAAATCCTAGGTTTAGGGAATCATGTGAATGCTACATTGTCTAATCCTAGTCTTAATTTCACAAGGGTTTAACTAATTTTGAAAATCTCCAATTCGGATTTATACTCAAGAACAAACCCTGGACTCAAATTAAACGAAATTAAGATTGATTTACTTACAATTGATGATGTTGTGATTAGGATTTGTTGATTCCAACGCCTCAATCTTGATTTGCAAGAGTTTAGTTGAATTAAGGTGTTATGGTTCGGTTTTGACAGAAAGTGAAAGTGTTTTTGGGTGTGTTTGGAAAGTCTGTGCAGAAGAAAGGGAAATGGGCGCGTTTTTTAGATGCACGGCTCCACGGTTCCATTAAACATTAGTGGAGCCGTGCCTCTTTAATGGAGCCGTATATCTGATGGTCCAATTTTTCTTCCGTTTTGACTTTTGGCTGATTAATCTTTACTTATTTAGTAAGACTTTTTGACACGAGGAAAAAGTTTATACCTAATAAACTTTTTGACGAAAGACGATTAAATGGGATGACCGGAAATGACCTTAGTGTTTCCAAGGAAATTGACTAAGTTGTCATTGGATGAGGATTTACTTCTAGTATTTCCCGTGAAATAAATAGAAGTTATGAGTTGTGTTTTGGAGGATGACTATAATATTTCCCATGAAATATTTAATTAGTCGGAGTACGCGACACAAGGAATGACTTGATATTTCCCGTGAAATATTCATGAAGTCATGTGAAGAGTTGAAAGGAAATGACTTAGAATTTCTTAAAGAAGTTTCTAAAAATCATGTGACGAGTGAGAAAGATGATTTCAATGTTTCCCGTGAAACTTTTGAGAGGTTGTAGAGGGGATGAGAGGTTATAAGGTATGACGCGAGGGATGACTTTAATATTTCCATTGAAATATCGAAATAGTCATAAGCGAGATGAGAGGAATGACTTAAGAGTCATGAGGCGATGTGAGTGAAATGACAAATGAGTCATGGAACAAGACGTGAGAAATGACGTTAATATTTCAAGTGAATTATTAAGAGGTCATGAGGAGAGATGTGGACGATGACTTTAATAATTTGAAAGAATTATCTAAATAGTCATGAGTGGGGTGACGAGAACGTGTTGGTGGGAGAATTGACGATGTTGTCATTCAAGAGACGGAGGAGATGACGTACTTCGACGAGCTTCGTTCATGAGCAAACTACAGGGTTCCCGGTCAAGTCTAATGGAATCTTGACTGCTACTCTTCACAGGGGGTTGTCTCATCTATAGTGTTTGTTGTCATGCCTTTCCGGCGCTTACGTACTCGGCTTCGATCGTGGAGACAATAAGAATAGTTTGTTTCTTGGGGAACCAAGATGTTTGTTAATCAACCTATGAAGGTACAAACATTTCTCTCTATGTTTCGATCCACATTTACTCTCTCATTATCAGAGTTGGTATAGAAACATTTTCTACATCAATCTCCTTGAGATATCGCAATCTCAAGTGTGTAGTACCTTTGATGTATCGGATGATACATCAGACACTTTGATGTAAGAATTCTTGGGGCACTTCTTACAAGTGGGCACAAAGCCAACACTATTCATGATAATGGACCTACTTTCCGTTAGGTAAACTACTTTACCTATTATGCCCCTAACCTAGTTATATCCGCGCACTCACCTTCTTCGTCTCTTGTGAGTTTCGTTTTTGCGGATATGGGCGTCAGTGTCAATTAAGACTATTACTTAAACTATGTGTCTCATACATATAGTATACATAAGTTTAAAGGGATACTTAATTTAGGCAAGATTACTTATATGCAAGGAAGGAAACTTGATTCACTCATCAATGTTTAATTCAAACTTGTCACGCATGATCTTCAAGTGATCATCGAACATTTTTGGACAAGTTGAGTTTGACATGATGAGATGTGAATAAAGCTTCTGTGTTATAGTGCCTACCATGTTAGATTCTAACTACACTATTTCATGCCAAACATTACTACTAACAAAAGGTGTTTTAAGAAAGCGTACCTGTGCCTGAGGTGTTGCTCTTAAAACTAGAGGATTAGACTACCTTTGTTGAATGTTGAGCATATAAGACACGACTTGACATATGCGTCACCAGACTCGTTTGATAACACATCATACTCCTTTTGTTAGACTCTGAAATTTATTTACACTCATGTTTTTCTAGCAAAACAAAAGTTCAAACATCTGGTCCCCAATATCTCATGGGTCCAAAGTTGTTAGAGTCAAACATCCTACGCATTTGTTGCGTTAGTTTAGGATGTGAGAATGGAGGACACATTTCCCATGGTAAGTAACCTTTTGATGGACGATCATTCCAAGTTACGGGAAAGTTACTTGGATGATTTTGTCTTCTAAAGTTACCTCTCGGTAGAGGAGTTCTAGACCGAGGTTTGGGAGAGTTCACCTTTCTAGGTGGAGGAGTAGTCGACCTAGTGTCACGCTTTACAAATCCATGTTCGGGAGATGACAATGGTTTGTAAAAGCCTTTGGCTTTCTCTTTACATGGTGTAGACACTCTAGTACTATCTACAACTACGTGACTCGGTTTAGGACTCAAGTTCTTTTTCAGAATTGACCCAGTTTTTCCTCAGCACCAGACGGTACCACGGTACCACTAAATTTAGTGGTGCCGTCTGTACCTTTAGTGGTGTCGTCCCTTTCAGACTTAGACGTTTCAGGCATTACAAATTTAACTTGTTTGGTACCACTTGTAGAAGCCTGATTTGGGTCAAAACCTAAACCCGCACGGTCATGTTCACTATATCTAATGTTTTCAAGTATATCATTAAGTGTTTTAGTTCCTTCATCAAACTTAATGATTCTTAAAGCATTTTCTTTAAGTTTTTCATTTTCTACTTGAAGACTTATACATGACCCGCAACCTAAGTCTACTTCCTTGTTTTTCTCAAGTCTTTTGACTTGATCTTTTAGTTCTAGGACATGTAGTTCTAGTTCTTTTAGTTTTAATTTAAGTTTTGTGTTTCTACCTAATATCTTAGTACTAACTACGCATAGTTTGTTGTATTCGTCATGCAATTCACTATCATCTATTGATGAATTATTATCACTATAATAAGAAGAGTCGGAATGTACCTCGTTAGAAGCTTGAGCCATTAGGCACTTTTCATCGTTAGGCTTCTTCTCTTCTTCTTCACCGTTATCACTCCAAGAGCCTCCTACAAAGGCTCTTTGGTTGTTGGATTTTGGTGGCTTAGGACATTCTCCTATGAAGTGATTAGGATCTCCGCATCTATAGCATTTCCTATCACTTGTCCCTTTTCTTTCATCATGATTTCTTTGGGATGACCTCTTCTCATCGCGAGGTTGTCTAGGAAATCTACCTTTCCTCCTAAAGAACTTTCTAAAGTTCCTAACGGCTAGTGCGTACTCTTCATCTTCACTACCGGAACTCGAACATTCCTCATCACTGGACTCCTTCTTGGCCTTTAATGCTAGAGATCTAACTCTCTCGCTTTTTCCTTTGACAATGTCGGAGTCCTTCTTGATGATCATCTCGTGAACTTTCAAATTTCCTATAAGTTCATCGAGTGATAATGCCGCCAAGTCCTTTGACTCTTCTATGGCGGTGACCTTTGCTCTCCATTTAGGATGTAGAGCTCTAAGAAACTTCCTAACATAGTTCTTACTAGAATAACCTTCATCAAGAGCTTTAAGACTAGTGATAATAGTATTAAATCTAGCAAAAGCATTATCTATTGACTCATCCTCCGAAATGGAGAATTGTTCATATTGTTGAACAAGAAGATCTATCTTGTTCTCTTTGACTTGGTTATTACCTTGGTGAGTGACTAACAAAGTTTTCCAAATATCTTTTGCCGTATTACACATGAAAATTCTTTCGAATTCCTTTTTAGGCAAAGCATTATAAATCATCATTTTAGCCTCATTATTTTTGGCTAATTTCCTTTTAAGTTCATCACTTTGTTTATCATAAGAAACTATTTCAACCTTTTTAGCTTCCGGATTCATTTGAATAGGTTGAAAGTCACCCTCGGTAATAACATGCCAAAGATCAATGTCTTTTGATTTCACATACGTTTCGAATCTTGTTTTCCAATATACAAAACAATCGGTTACGAAAAGTGGTGGTCTTTGCATAGATTGCCCTTCTAGATATTTGTCGGAATCCATTGATCGATTCAAGTTTTAAAATACAATATACTTTAAAGACTTGACTGACGTGGCTTCTGATACCAATTGTGGGAAACTAGAAGGGGGGTTGAATAGTTTACCGGTTTAAAAAATCCTTTTAAAAATCTTGTTTTAAAAGTTAGCAATTGGAAACTTTGATTCGAACTTTATGTGTAACCAATCAACACCAATATGAACTACACACTAAGCTAGGTAATAATAACAAATAAAAGTAAAGAGTAGAGTTGGAAAGATCGAACCGAGACAGAGGATTTATAGTGGTTCGGCTACGAAGCTCTTCTTCGCCCTACTCCACTCCCCGAGTACCACACTCGAGAGTTTCAAACACTATATCAACAACCTCCCTTCAGGCGGAGAAAACCGTACACGTCGCTTATCCTATTACCGACACTAAGCTAGATGTCGAGTGCTAATCTTAGCTAGCACCAATCTACCAAGGTCCACGTGACCAAACACTCAAGCCCAGTGGCTTCAAGAGATCACCAAGATCTCAACACGATCACAATGATCAACACTCACTTCACTCTACTCAACTAACACTAATCTATCGACCCTTGATCTTCTTGATCAATCACACAAGCCCAATGGCTATAAGAGATGTTCACTATCTCTATAGATCACACTTGATCTTCACTCTCACTCACAAAAGATAAGAAAGCTTGATGTATGCAAAGATACAACAAGGTTGTAACAAGTGTTACAAAAACCTAACAACTATAACTCTTGTATCTTCATGAATACTTGAGTTCTTCTCTTGCTAATGAAGAGGGATGACAACACCTTGTATCTACTTGGATACTTGTGTTCTTCTCTTGCTAATGAAGAGGAATGACAACACCTTGTATCTACTTGGATACTTGTGTTCTTCTCTTGCTAATGAAGAGGTATGAAGAGGATCACTTGAAGGATGATTGGATCACTCTTGAACAAAAGAAAAACTAACCTAAATAGGTGAAAGGTTTGAGAGGATTAAGCTAGGGGATTTTTCTGTGTGTGAAGGGTGCCTAAAACTGTGAAAGGGATTGATATTTATAGGCAAGAAAAATCTGAACGTTACAGAAAAAATGGTACGGACGGCTCCATTAAATACCCCACGGCTCCGTTAAATTTAAAGGAACCGTGGAGCCGTCGTAGACTAGGACGCTCCAAATTTTGTCTTTTCTGGTGAAAACTTATTTGGGGAAGGTTGGAGCTGATTTTGGGGGGAAAAATAGCTGTTGTGATTTTCAAACTAATTTTTTCATTAAAACATTTCTTAATATTTCAAAAATAATTTGTCATGTGTATTTTTGAAAAAAATGTTGTCCCATTTAAAATGTGAATTTTCAAAACATAAATTCACTTCTTTGATCACTAGTTCAAGTTGTAACTTTGTTCAAGAGTGATTTGCGTAGAAACGGGATCTTCCGATTAAAGACTTGTTTACGTTGATTTTAACGTATCGTGATTTCACATTTTGTCATCCTCAAAACGTGAAGTAATCGAAAGATATAAATAACGTTTTTAGAACATTATTTGCATCAACAATTATGACCCAATGCAAAGGGAGGGGTAAGATGGGAAACTGTTGTTAAGTCCTCAGCAGGTTGTTCTAGGAGAAACAATGACCAATATATGAGAATGGGGTCCAAGAACAATGGTGGATCTCATCAATCTCCATGGTTTAATTATTATTGATCCACAAGGCAGGCTCAAGTCAGTAATGGCTTGGGTCTCCCATGTATCTCATATTGTTGTATGTATTCTTTTGTTGTAGGATAATCCTCTTAGAAGTAAAGATGTAGGCATTGTTGACAGTGGATGTTCCAGGAGTATGACAGGAAACATTGAGAGACTGCATGATTTTGTACCCTTTAATGGAGGGACTGTGACATTTGGTGGAGGAGATGGCAAGATAACAGGGAAGGGAACTATTAGGACATCAAAGCTGGATTTTGAGAATGTCTTTTATGTGAAGGAACTCCAGAACTTTAATTTGTTCTCTGTCTCACAAATTTGTGACAAGAGGAACAATGTTCTCTTCACTGAAACAGACTGTCTTGTGTTATCCAAAGATTTCAAGTTACCTGATGAGAGTCAGGTTGTACTTAAAGTTCCAAGAACATTCAACCTTTACAGCTTTAATTTGAATGATGTCCATCCTGAGGGTGATTTGGCTTGCTTGGTGGCAAAAGCTTCTGTGGATGAATCTACCAAATGGCACAGGAGGATGGCACATGTGAACTTCAAGACCATCAACAAACTGGCCAAGAATGGATTGGTACATGGACTCCCTCTCAAGACCTTCACCAATGACCACAATTGTGTTGCCTGCAACAAAGGAAAGCAACACAAAGCTTCATACAAGGCCATTACTGCTGTGAGCACCATCATAGAGCCTCTTCAGCTACTACATATGGATCTCTTTGGTCCTACTTCCATCAGAATTATTGACCATAAATACTACTGCCTGGTGATTACAGATGACTTTAGCAGGTTCTCTTGGACTTTCTTTTTAGGTACTAAAGATGAAACCTATCCTGTGATTAGGGACTTTATTGCCTTAATAGAAAACCAGCTAAATAAAAAGGTTAAGAGTATAAGGTGTGACAATAGAACAGAGTTTAAAAATTCTAACCTAATTGAACTCTGTGGGATTAAGGGGATTAAAAGGGATTATAGTAATGCTAGAACCCCACAAAAAATGGGGTTGCTGAGAGGAAAAATAGAACCCTTATAGAAGCAGCTAGATCAATGCTGGCTGACTCTAAGTTGCCTACCATGTTTTGGACTGAAGCTGTTTGTACTGCTTGTTATGTTCTGAATAGGGTATCTATTACTAGTCCCCACAACAAAACACCTTATGAGCTTTTGTCTGGGAAGGTTCCTAACATCAGTTATCTTAAACCTTTTGGATGTCATGTAACTATTTTGAATACTAGTGATCACCTAGGAAAATTTGAAGAAAAGACAGATGAGGGGTTTATTGTTGGTTATTCTGCTCATAGTAAGGCCTATAGGGTTTATAATTTGTCAGCTAAGAGAATAGAAGAGACACTCAATTTAAGATATCTTAAGGATAAACCTAATGTACAGGGTGCAGGTCATGAGTGGTACTTTGACCTTGATTATCTGACTGATAATTTAGGTTATGCAAGATTCAAAGCTAATCAATCTGTTGGTACACATGATTATGATACTAACAATGCAGGTACCTCAGATGATGATTCAGACTCAAAGGGTGATGAACGACCCATTGTTGTTCCTTCTTTTCCCTCTAACCACTTTTCAGGTACTGAGCTCAAAGATTCTTCTGATAAGGCTGAAGATAATTCAAGTTTTGCTGAAGATCTTGCTAGGCTTCAAAGGCAAGAATATGATGCCAAGGAAGCTGCTGAAAAGTTTGGTTTTGGATTCTCACAAGAAACAGAGGAGATCTTACAAAAAGCTTATGATGAAGCCCGCAGGAATCTGGATTCTGCTGGTGGTGTTCCGGTTCCTGCTGCTGCTACCAATTCTGCTGATAGCTCTTCTGTTCCTGCTGATGTCCCAATTCCTGCTGGTTCTTTGTCCACTTCTTCTGCTGATACAATGGGTTTCAATGAACCGCCTACAAGGTACCCAAGTCCTTCGGACCTTGGGAATTCACTCTCTTCAGGATCAAAGTTGGAGGATCCTCATCATCAATCAAGCACAGGCATCTTCACTCACTCCTCATATGATGGTGAAATTAATCCCTCTATCTCTAATCAAGCCTCAACCTTTGATGTCAATCCCACTGCTACCAAGAGGATTAACACTGTTCATCCTCAATCTTTGATACTTGGAGATCCCAATTCACCTGTTCAGACAAGAAGCAAGTTAAGCATGCAATTGGAACAAAATGGATTCTCAAGAATAAAAGGGATGCTAGGGGAATTGTGGTTCGAAACAAAGCTCGGTTGGTTGCTCAAGGACATCGACAAGAGGAGGGTATTGACTATGATGAGGTGTTTGCACCAGTAGCAAGAGTTGAAGCTATTCGATTGTTTTTAGCTTTTGCATCATTCATGGGGTTTGTGGTTTATCAGATGGACGTGAAGAGTGCATTTCTTTATGGTAGAATTGAAGAAGAGGTCTATGTTACTCAACCAAAGGGATTTGTGGACCCACAGAATCCTGATTTGGTTTACAAAGTAGTAAAAGCACTCTATGGTCTTCATCAGGCACCAAGGGCATGGTATGCCAGGTTGTCTGCCTTTTTGCTAAAACATGGTTACAGAAGAGGGGCAATAGACAAGACACTTTTCATCAGGAAGAATTACAAAGATATCATCCTTGTTCAAGTTTATGTAGATGATATCATTTTTGGTTCCACTAATGAAGCTTGGTGTAGGGAATTTGAGGAATTGATGAAAAGTGAATTTGAGATGAGTGCTATGGGAGAAATGACATTTTTCTTGGGCTTACAGGTTAAGCAAAAGCCTGATGGAATTTTTATCAGCCAGGAGAAGTATGTGCAAGACATACTTAAGAAGTTTAACTTGGAAAGTGTGAAGACTGCAACTACACCATATGAAGCTCCAAAGCCTAAGTCCAATACTGAACCTGATGCTGCTGTTAATGTTCACTTATACAGATCCATGATAGGTTCATTGATGTATTTGACAGCTTCTAGACCTGACATCATGTTTGCAGTCAGTGCTTGTTCCAGACATCAAGTTTCACCATTAACTTCACACTTGAATGCAGTCAAGAAGATCTTCAAATACCTAAAAGGACAACCTAAGTTGGGTCTTTGGTACCCAAGAGATTATCCTTTTGTGCTGGAAGCTTATAGTGACAGTGACTATGCTGGTGCTAACTTTGATAGAAAATCTACTACTGGGGGTTGTCAGTTTCTGGGAAGAAGGTTGGTTTCTTGGCAATGCAAGAAGCAGACTATAGTGGCTACATCTTCTACTGAGGCAGAGTATGTTGCTGCTGCTAGCTGCTGTGGACAGGTACTTTGGATGCAAAATCAGTTGTTAGACTATGGGTTCAACTTCATGAACACTAAAATCTTTATTGATAACCAAAGCACTATCTGCATTGTTAAGAACCCTGTTTTTCACCAACGGACAAAGCACATAGAGATTAGGCACCATTTTATACGAGATGCTTATGAGAAGCATCTTATCCAAGTGCTTAAAATTCACACTGATGACAATGTGGCTGATTTGTTAACCAAGGCTTTTGATGGACCAAGATTTAACCATTTGGTGGTCCATATTGGGATGCTTAATCCTTAAGTGCTAAGATTGAGGGGAGGTATAAGTCTAAGGGGAGGCTTATTGTTGTATATTTTTCATTTTCTTTGTTTTCTTGTTTCTGCTTTATTTTCTTTTATGTTTACTTTATTTTCTTTAAAGTTATAGATAAAAAAAAAATAATAATAATAATTAGCTTGTATACTAACCATTTGCAGGTACAGTGTTGGTTTTTAACCACACAACAAATGGTAATCAACTCACCATGTCTAACAGAAAAGAAAGAGTTGACTCACCATGAGGGTACGGCTCTGGTGTGATAATCAAATCCGTTGATAGCTGTAATAGTTTGCTCAAAACTATAGGGTTCTCAACTCACCGATGTTTCATTACTGAGAGTTGAAATGGTTTTCAATTCGCCATGGATTTTCCTTTTGGGTTCCAAAGAATTGGCTAGCCCACAAGTATATGGCTTGTGGTAAAGGTAGTGGAAAGCCATATTTGGTAATCAATTCACCAAAGGTTATCTTAAACCTAAGAATTGGCTAGTCCTGAGCAAACGGCTACAGGTAAAGACAACTCAAATCCGTTTACAGTTGATGATTTACTAAAAATCATATGGTTATCAATGTACTATGGTCTTACACACCTAAACATTGGCTACTCCAGTAGTGATGGCTATTGGTAAAGAGACATCAAATCCATTAATTTTCAATGATTCACCTCTCACAGGAGTTAACACACCTGGATGTGATGAGAATAGTATGAAACTTAAAAGTTTTGATGTACAAATAGTCATGGTTGCTGCTGTTGGTTTCCTTCTGTTGCTGCTGGATACTTGGACTTAAAGATAAAGGTTACTTGTTGCTGCTGGTCATAGTCTGGTTGCTGCGGGTTACTTTATTGTTGCTGCTGCAGATCAAGTTCAATCCTCTACCTTTGGACGTCAAAGATCTACCAAGAAACTTGAAGTTAACCTAGTCAAATTCAAGTTTAGGGGAGGATTGTTAGGAATTATTAGAATATATTTATTTTTCATTCCTGCTGGTAGTTATATTCATTCTTGCTGGTAGTTATGGTTCCTGCTGGTAGTTCATTTTGTTTCTGCTGTTTAGTTAGTCATTGCTGCGGGTTATCCCGTATGTTTAGAATGTTTGTTAGAGTTATTTTTAGAAGAGATAGTGTATATCTCTTTACACGGTTTGTTATGAGCTGTATTAGGGTTTCTTAGTCTATAAAAGAAACATGCAGCTAGGGTTTATGTACGCTCATCAAAAACATTATCATTAGTGAAATAAACGATCCATAGAGGATCAAAGTATTATAGTTATTCATTCTTCTTTAACTCTTGTGTTTAGTTTCCGCCTGAATACAAGTTTAATTCATAGAGATTCTCTTAGGCTGTTTGTGTTTACATAGACGGTCTACCAAGCTCATAAGATCTATCAAAGTGCACGATCCTACAGGATTTTTATACAACACATCGTGGGTCGGTGCTAAAATTGCTTCTTACATATGCATGTTGGATGGTGAAAGATATTATATGCAAAGTGGCTAAGTCGACTGATTGATTATTCTTTGCTTATTCAATTACTCTCATTGGCGTAGGTGATCTTTTAACATTTAAAACACATGGGACGGTGGATTTTAATTCATATTGGACGTTGCTTTGTCGACTTATGCATGTGAGGTCTTTATATGAAGGACAGTGGTGGTTGCTTCTTCATGATCAAAGTGGGACGATTTAATTTTATTTTCTCATGTGCACAGTTTCAATATTTGCTATTATGCAATGTTGACAAAGATGTTTTTAAGCAAGTCAGTGGAGGCATGAGATTATAAAAGTGAGGGGAAGTGTATGTTTTTTGTTAATTTGGAACAGGTGGTTCCAAAACACACACACAGGGGAAAACACACACACGAAGGATTTGATTTTTCCAGTTAAAAAGCTACTCTTTATTGATTACTACTGTTTGGTTTCGAATTCTATTGTAGTCATTTTTTATTAGTATTCCTGCTACTATGATCGTTCATGGATGGTACTATATGGTGTTCGTTGCTGTGGTGGTTAGTTATTCGACAAGTTCTTTCAAATGGTTAACATATGGGTTTCAGGGGAAGCTTATTGTTAAAATGATTAACCATTTATATGCTACATCGAGGTGAAGGTGTTTATAGCTGCTCGTTGGTATTTTTACTGAAAATTTGGTATTTTTCTGTCTTGGGTTCATTTATAAAAGAAAGCGTTTTGGTGTTCATTCATGGAGGGCGATTCAAGACATTAGAAGACTAAATTGGATGTATGGTACTAGTTCGTGGTTATGAAGATCAAGGTTGCATACTTTTGTCCCCTAATTGATGATGACAAAAAGGGGAAGAATATTTTGAAGATTTGCAGCTTGAAGATCCTTGATGATATGCATGGATTAAGGGGAAGACGACATCTTTCATACTGGGTTTTGTCATTATCAACTAGGGGAAGATTGTTGGGAATTATATTTTGAGTTGATATTGACAAAACATGAAAGATGGAGGAAACTTATGAAGACAAAGATGAAGGACTAATTATGTATTATTTAAAGTCTTTGTAACCCTAATCCTCTATTATATAAAGAGGATAAGGCGTGAGTTTTACATATACAGGAGTCAAGATGTAACTCCAGGAAAAGGGTGTATGTGTGTCTAGGCGTTAAGTCTTACTGTAGACGCCTAGGTTTTGTATTGTTAGTGGTAGAGATGATGACGAAGAAACCTTGTAGCAATAACATTTGATTCTTTAATTGAATATTTCGCCTTTTGTTATTGTTATCCCTAGATGAGATCTAACCAATCTCAAGCTAAAAGATCCTCACAAGTGTCAGATGGTTATTGATCTAAGTGTTTGGAAGATCAACTTCATATATGTTCATGAGTTGAGATCAATATATATCATATATTTGTCATAGATACAATTAATCAATCATGTCCATTCATTTTTTGATCAAAAAAAAAAAAAAAACTTTCACCTTTTTTTAAAAAAAAAATAAATATCTCGCAAACCGTTAATCGTTACACGAAAAAAATCATACCATCGCTACGAGAATTAAATTATCTTTCTATAGATATGCACTTCTATATACTTTCGACTAATTTTTTTTCACAATTTCCGCCTAAAAAAATCACATGTGATTTTTTAAAATGAATCACATGTGATTTTTACAAATCACATGTGATTTTACTAAATCACATGTGATTTTTCTCGTCGAAAATTTTGAAAAAAAAAATCGTCGAAAGTATATAGAAGTGCATATCTATGGAAAGATAATTTAATTCTTGTTGCGATAGTATATTTTTCGTAGCTTGAAGATTTACGTTTACAAAATGTGTTTGTTTTAAAAAAAAGTGAAAAATAGGTTTTTATTAATTTTGATGAAAAATGGATGGCTAAGATTGGTTCATTAGATATATGGCAAATATGGGATCTACAGTAAAACCTTTATAAATTAATACTCGATAAGTTAATAACCTTGATAAAATTAATAATTTATCCAGTCCCAACTAGGGACTAGTACAAATTTGGACTTCAATCGATAAAATAATAAGATAATAATTTTTTTGAAATCTCACTGTATATATATTGGACCCAACGAAACTATAAACTAATAATTACTAAATAATTCCACAATTTCTTTAATGTTTGAACCTCGTAATATTCATTAGTATACATTCTTTAATGAGATAAGTACTAATCTAGTACAAAATCTTTTTTTTGGTCCCCACCATGGTCAGTTTTTGAGTAAATTCCCTAAATGGTCATGCGCATCTGCGCAACTCCGCAACCTATCTCAAAACGTGACGCGTGTACATATTCTGGGGCCCACACCAACTACTAGAATTACTCAACCGCCGGCTACTCAACCGGCGGCTACTCAACCCAACAGCTAAAATTTTTGCATCGTTAGTCCTTTGTTACGTTTTAGTCTGATTTTTTACGTTTTCGTCTGTTTTTTTACATTTTCGTCCGATTTTTTACGTTTTCGTCTGTTTTTTTTACGTTTTCGTCCGATTTTTTACGTTTTCATCTGTTTTTTTACGTTTTCGTTTTCGTCTGATTTTTTTCGTTTTCGTCCGATTTTTTACGTTTTCATCTTTTTTTTTTACGTTTTCATTTGTTTTTTTACGTTTTCGTCCGACTTTTTACATTTTCGTCTGTCTTTTTATGTTTTCATCCATTTTTATACGTTTTCGTCCACTTTTTTACGTTTTCGTCTTATTTTTTACGTTTTCGTCTGATTTTTTATGTTTTCGTCCGATTTTTTTACGTTTTTATCTGTTTTTTTACGTTTTCGTCCGATTTTTTTCGTTTTCGTCAGATTTTTTTTCGTTTTTGTCTATTTTTTTACGTTTTCGTCCAATTTTTTACGTTTTAGTCCAATTTTTTACATTTTCGTCTGGTTTTTTACGTTTTCGTCTGATTTTTTATATTTTCGTCTGTTTTTTTACGTTTTCATCCATTTTTTTATGTTTTCGTCCGCTCTTTTACATAAAAAAACAGACAAAAACGAAAAAAAAAAAGTTGAAAAACGTAAAAAAATGGACGAAAATGAAAAAAATCAGACGAAAACATAAAAAATCAGACGAAAACGTAAAAAAACAGACGAAAACGTAAAAAAAACATATGAAAACGTAAAAAAAATCGGACGAAAACGTAAAAAATCGGACGAAAACGTAAAAAAAGTGGACGAAAACGTATAAAAATGGATGAAAACATAAAAAGACAGACGAAAATGTAAAAAGTCGGACGAAAACGTAAAAAAAACAAACTAAAACGTAAAAAAACAGATGAAAACGTAAAAAATCGGACGAAAACAAAAAAAATCGGACGAAAACGTAAAAAAAAACAGACAAAAACGTAAAAAATCGGACGAAAACGTAAAAAATCGGACGAAAACGTAAAAAAACAGATGAAAACGTAAAAAATCGGACGAAAACGTAAAAAAACAGACAAAAACGTAAAAAAACGGACGAAAATGTAACAAAGGACTAACGATGCAAAAATTTTAGCTATTGGGTTGAGTAGCCGCCGGTTGAGTAGCCGGCGGTTGAGTAATTCTAGTAGTTGGTGTGGGCCCCAGAATATGTACACGTGTCACGTTCTGAGATAGGTTGCGGAGTTGCGCAGATGCGCATGACCATTTAGGGAATTTACTCAAAAACTGACCATGGTGGGGAACAAAAAAAAGATTTTGTCCTAAATTAGTACTTATCTCTTCATTAATTACTTCAATGCTTGAATTCAAAAAAATGTTAATTGAAACTTATTTTTCTAATTTATTTTTCATCTCTAACTAGTATACATTGTAACTAATATATTGAACTTGAAAATTTAAAGGTCATTCGTAAAACATCTTTAAATTAATAATTTCTTAATTTATCGATATAATAATATCTCGCTAAATTAATAAAATATTTCGATCCCAACATCATTAATTTATAAAAAGTTTTACTGTATATTGATCTTTTGTCGTATGTTCATATGCACAATATATTTCACAAGAATACTAGTATAAAATAGTTGAATTTACGGTGGAATTCATGGGGATGTTGTTAGTTAAATACATAAAGATCCTTTTATTTTAAGATAAGAAAGCCTGGATTTTAATAAAGCTTTAAGCCCGTTGGGCGAAGGAATAGAATCGATAAAATAGAAGAACTCAACAGTTGCTCTAGAGTCTCATTTTTTTTTAGAGTAAATTGCAAAAATCGTCCAAGTTTGGTTAAATTGTAAGTTTCGTCCCAAATATTTGAAAAGTGCAAAGATCGTCTCATGTGAGAAATTTTTGGGGCAAAAATCGTCCCTAACCAACATCAAATGACTAAAATACCCTTGTCTTCCTTTTTTTATATTTTTTTTAGTTTCTTACACAAATTGTCCTTGCATTTCGTTAGGTTTTACAAATTTAGTCCTGATTTTTTTTTAATTATTAATTTAACTATTAATATGAGTATTATTTTTTATGCGTTTTCGTCCGTTTTTCTTACGTTTTTTCCGTTTTCATATGTTTTTGTCTGCTTTTTCTTATGTTTTTGCCAGTTTTTATTACGTTTTTTCCGTTTATATACGTTTTTGTCCGTTTTTATACGTTTTCATCCGTTTTCTTACATTTTCGTCCATTTTTCTTATGTTTTTTCCGTTTCATACGTTTTTGTTCGTTTTTATATGCTTTCGCCCGCTTTCTCACGTTTTCATCCTTTTTTTTTCTTTTCGTTGGTTTTCTTAGTTTTTGTCCGTTTTTCTTACGTTTTATTTGTTTTCATACATTTATATCCGTTTTTATATGTTTTCGCCCATTTTCTTACGCTTTCATCCGTTTTTATCGATTTTCCGTTTTTCTTACGTTTTTGTCCGTTTTTATCCGTTTTTGTTCTTTTTCTTACGTTTTTGTCCATTTTTCTTACGTTTTTCTCTTTTCATACGTTTTATCCGTTTTTATATGTTTTCGCCCGTATTCTTACGCTTTCAAACGTTTTTTATACGTTTTCGCCTGTTTTCTTACATTCTTGTTCGTTATTATACGTTTTTGTCATATTATCTTATTTTTTTTCCGTTTTCTTACGTTTTTATACGTTTTTTCCGTTTTCATCCGTTTTAATACGTTTTTGTCCGTTTTCCTTGAGTTTTTATCCATTTTTATATGTTTTCTCATGTTTTCTTATGTCTTCATCCGTTTTTATACGTTTTCGTCCATTTTTCTTATATTTTAATACTTTTTGTCCATTTTTCCTGTTTTGGTACGTATAAAAACGTAAGAAAAACGGACAAAAGCGTATAAAAACAGACATAAACAAAAGAAAAATGGACAAAAACATAATAAAAACGAACACAAACTCAAGAAAACTGGACAAAAAACGTATAATAAATGATGAATATGTTAGTAGACGGGTGAAAACGTATAAGAACGGACAAAAACGTATGAAAACGGAAGAAACGTAAGAAAAACTGATAAAAACGTAAGAAAAACGGATAAAAACGGACAAAAACGTAGTAAAAGTAGGCAAAAACGGATGAAAGTGTAAGAAAACGGGCGAAAACGTATAAAAACGGATAAATACGTATGAAAACGGAAAAACGTAAAAAAAATGAGAAAAATGTAAGGAAAATGAACAAAAACGGATAAAAACATAAGAAAAATGGCCGAAAACGATAAAAACGGATGAAAGCGTAAGAAAATGGGCGAAAACGTATAAAAAAAGATAAAATGTATGAAAACAAATAAAAACGGACAAAAACGTAAGAAAAACGAACAAAAACGGAAGTAAAACGAACGAAAACGGGCAAAAACGGATAAAAACTTATGAAAACGGAAAAAACTTTAAAAAAACAGACGAAAACGGATGAAAACGTAAGAAAAAGGGCGAAAACGGACGAAAATGTATGTAAACGAAAAAAACGTAAGAAAAAAGGGCAAAAACGTAAGAAAAAACAGACAAAAACGTAAGAAAAATAGACAAAAACGTAAGAAAAATGGACGAAAACGTATAAAAAATAATACTAATATTGATAGTTAAATAAATAATTAAAAAAAATCAGGACTAAATTTGTAAAACCTGGTGAAATACAAGGACCATTTGTGTAAGAAACTGGAAAGAAATATAGATAAAGAAGAAGAAAATGTTATTTTAGTAATTTGATGTCCCAAATGTTTCCCATTAGAATGAACCATAAACCAAATAATTTTATGAACACTTAGGCAGACCGTAAACCAAATAATTTTATGAACACTTAGGCAGTTACGCTTCTATTTTAATGTATAAAGAAAATCATCTCCTCACTTGAAATATTTCAATGGCTTTAAACTTTGATTGGCATGGGCAGATTTTTGGTATTTTGGTGACTAAAAGAGATTACTACGTCCAAACTTGTGGCCTCTAAATGCTTAAAAACTTTGATATATTGTTAAAGATTTCTAAGAAAGATATCCTCTCAATGTTCTTCTACCTAACTTATGCCTTACCAAAACCAAAAAGGTGGAATCCAAAGAACTTCCAAAGGGAAATAAAGATACAACCTAAATGAACTATGTGCATAAAGAGTGTCTGACACAAAAGATTAGAAAAAATCCAAAATCAAGTAAAAGAGAACACGGACTATAATTTGGTTTAATGAGGTGAGATCGATGGAAAACAAGTATTATTTAAAAAACAAATAAATCAATCTCAACCATCCATCCACCTTTCATCTAATGGCTAAGATCAAATCAAAAAATAAAAAAGGGAGCGCAAAATTGATATTTTAGCTCATTTAATATAAAAACCCACTTTCCACCTTTTTTTTAAAACAACATATCTTGCAAACGGTAAATCTTCAAGCTACGAAAAATACACCATCGCGACGAGAAAAAAATTATCTTTCTATAGATATGCATTGTTATATACTTTCGACGAACTTTTTTTTCAAAATTCCGTCCAGAAAAATCCCACAGGATTCGTAAAAAATCCCATGGGATTCGTAAAAAGACCATATTTTTTCAAAATTTCCGTCCAAAAAAATCCTACGGGATTCGTAAAAATCCCATGGGATTCGTAAAAAGACGAATTCTTTTTTCAAAATTTCCGTCCAGAAAAATCCCACGGGATTCGTAAAGAAATCCCACAGGATTCGTAAAAAGATTATTTTTTTTTCAAAATTTTCGTCTAGAAATATCCCATGGGATTCGTAAAAGTCCCATGGGATTCGTAAAAATACGAATTTTTTTTTCTTCAAAATTTCCGTCCAGAAAAATCCCACTGGATTCGTAAAAAGACGATAAATCACAAAGGATTCAGTATGAATCCCATGGGATTCTTTGGTGCATCCCATGGGATTCATTGTGAATCCCATGAGATTTTTTGATGCATCCCATGGGATTCTGTATGAATCCCATTGGATTCTTTGGTGCATCCCATGAGATTATGTATGAAATCACAAGGGAATATTTTTTTATGAATTTAAAGTGACAATTACATTAATCCAATCATCTCACATTACATTATTATCGAGGAAGTCAAACTTATACCCAATAAATATCTCTAAACAATGAAAAACATTAGAAAAAAGAAATCAATGACCATCAAATAGTCTTTCCTCTAGTTGTAAAAAAAGTTGAAATAAACTTCTAGCTTTCGTGGGGACCAACTGCAACCCATGTGGTAGGTGATAAAAAAAATACTATTTGTTTAGTGGATCAAACATAATCGTTTGTATTTTTACAACTGACTTTTCAAAGCAAAACTTTTATATAAGTAGTTCCTCTTTTTTACACAAAGGATAAATGTTGTCCCTTTATCCCTTTATCCCTTAGCTACTAAGAATCCTCCAAGGTTGACTACCAGAAACAAGATGAAGACGCCCAAAGAGTTTGAAAGCACTTCTGTTCTGCCAATGGCCGCAATCAATCGAAAAAGAGAGGGAGAGAGCCATTTGATGTAAGGCAAAGAACACGAAGAACTGTTGACCAAATCTAAGCCATAAAAAGTGTTAGATGTTGAATGCTAAACAATTTATGTTTCTTCTCATCTTGAAAATCATCGGAGTCTACATAAAAAAAACACGTAATATAAATAATTTGATCACAAGGGATTCATACAGAATCCCATGGGATTCAGACAGAATCCCATGGGATTCTGAATGAATCCTATGGGTTCATACAGAATCCCATTCGATTATGAAATAATCCCATTGGATTCAGACAGAATCCCATGGGATTCATACAGAATCCCATTCTGTATGAATCCCATGGGATGCATACAGAATCCCATGGGATTCTGAATTTCAACAGTGTCTAAATAAAAAAAACACACCTTCTTGCTCCTGCACCTTCGCTTTCTTTTTCTTCACATCTAGTTGAGAATCTTGAATATCAACAGTGTCTACATAAAAAAAAATACAAAATATAAACAACTTGATCACAAAGGATACAATATGAATCCCATGGGATTCATACAGAATCCCATGGGATTCTGAATATCAACAGTGTACATAAAAAAAACACACTTTCTTGCTCCTGCACCTTCGCTTTCTTTTTCTTCGCATCTAGTTGAGAATCTTGAATATCAACCTTGTCTACATAAAAAAAATACAAAATATAAACAACTTGATCACAAAGGATACAATATGAATCCCATGGGATTCATACAGAATCCCATAGGATTCTGTATCAATTAAATAAAAAAAATAGATCGACACCTTTTTTACTCTTATCAGCTTTTGATACAACCCTTTTTCGCTTTTGATACAACCCTTTTCATACAGAATCCCATAGGATTCATACAGAATCCCATAGGATTACTGAGTTTTCCAGTTTACACATTTTTGGACAGAACCTATTTTAGATTGAGAAAAACTTACTTTTTCCTTCTCCTTCTTATCCTTAACAACTTTCTCCGCCTTCGCTGAAACAACTGACTTCGTCGGCAACTGGTCAAAAGGATCATACATTGAAATTGGCGTTGGGTTTAAAACATCCTTCTTCGTAAGCTTCTTCGCCTTCTGGTCAAAAGGATTAAACCTCGGTATACCACCAGGAGTAGATTTAAGAACACCTAAAAAAAAAAAAAAAATAAATAAAAATAAAAAATAAAATAAAATAAAATAAAATAAAATTAGTTATATAATAAAAAAGCATTAATGATAGTGTTGCTACTTGTAATAAAATCAAAAATAAATAAGCATATAGGAACTAGCAAATCCCATGGGATTCATACAGAATCCCATGGGATACAATATACTTTTCTAATTTCATTTCCGATGCAGTATTTCATGATATCTTCACAGTAAGACTCATAAGTGTCATGGTTTGAATGGTGCTATAACACACTAGTGGAGAAGTCTAGTGCAGTAAGAGCTTAATTGCAGTCCCACTAAATGACTAATGTAGGCGCTGGTAATGGCTCTAGTTGCTCTACTTTCTGCCAACTGTTAACTTGAATTAATATATAGCTACTCACATAAAAAGAAAAAACTCATGAAAGCATTTTCACCACTCACAAAATAATTAGCACAATAAAAATATCAAATCCATAACATCCGAATCCACATAACAAACTATTAATCTCTACCAGCTATAAACACACTCAAACACACACAAACCAACTATAAACAAAAAAAAAATAATAAATAAAAAAAAAAAAAATAAATAAATAAAAAAAAAAAAAAAAAAAAAAAATCAGTTAGTCAGTCATTTCATCAAACACTTCACCTACACATTAAAACAATCAAATAAACACAAAAATAAGGAAAAAAAAAAAAGCAATGCAACAACATGTAATAACTAATATAACAAAATAAGCTAAAAAAATACCACAATCTACATTTGGAAGCTTATTTTGATCGGATTTGGGCAACAAATCCGCTTTAGCCAACGAATCCGGATTAGATACACCAATTTCATCTCGTATGTCCATTTAATTGGAATGATTTAAAGAATTAGGGTGGTTTGACGGTGGTTTAATGGCGGTCTAGGGCTTGTTTAGAGAGAAAGTCGATTTGTTTAGAGAGAGAGTCAATTTCCCAGTGTGTGTGTGTGTTTGGGAGGTTAGAGGGAGTGTTATTTGTTATACAGAATTACTAAAATGCCCTTAAGTATATTTTTATTTTAAAATGATAATAAATCTAAACCATTGGATGGAGAGAGGATCAATGGTTGAGATCTACCCATTTGTTTTTTAGATAAATCATGTTTCGTATGGAACTTTTCTCTTGGTTTAATAATCACCAATAAACCGCATAATCGTAAAAAGCGTCGCATCGGAGATCTTTATATGTATGCTTGATGCTAGATTTTGGTAATAAAAAATGCTTGATGGTTAGATAGGTGGTGTGTTTATTTTTTTCTTAAAAAGCATTTTTTGCCGCTTTTCTCTTTGAACGGAAAAGGAAACTGGAATGAGATTGTTTGTTTTTTTCAAACATAAGTGATGATAATCACTTCTTTCTACTTTAATTTTGAAGACAAACACCACCTCTTTTTTCCCCTTGACAGTACCCAACCTCAACTTCTCATATTTCTCTCTTCTCACTCCATCACAAAAACAAACAACAGATTTAAACTTTAGACCACTCACAATTAGGGGTGTCAATCGGGTCGACCCGACCCGATAAGCCTCTATCGGGTCGGGTCTATCGGGTTTTGAAAAAATTAAAACTAACCCGAAACCCGACCCGATAAGCTATCGGGTTCGGGTCTATCGGGTTGCGGGTTGTCGGGTTTGGCTTATCGGGTTATCGGGTTAGACATTAATCAAGCACAAAATGTTGTTTTCCTGCTTGTTTTCCTTTGTTCTGTGACCTTCTTTTGCCATGAGGGAGAAAAGATTCAAAGCTTCAAAAGGCTGACATGATTTCAGATGACCAGCAATCAATACATTCCAACAAGCATTCGTCTTAGTGCTCATTTGACCGAAAACCACGTTTGCCTTGCCCTATTTGACGCCCCATACTTAATATACATATCCGTAAGACTTGTTTCAAAAACCTCATCATGTAAACCAATCCCTCTTCTAATCGCATACGCATGGATCACCTTATCATAATCCAACACCCGTAACTTCCCTACCACCTGCAACAAACTCACCAAAGTCACACGGTTCGGTTCCATGCCATCACTCACCATCACCTTAACAACATCAAACGCCTCATAACCACCACGACAATCACCCACTCTCGCATATCCACTAATCAAAGACGTATAAGCAACAACATCCCTCTCAGTAACTTCCTCAAACACCTTACGCGCATCCACCATACCACCACACACCACGTAAAAACCAATCAATGCCGACCCCACAAACCAATCCGAATTCAAACCATATTTCACAACATCAACATGAACACATTTCCCATATTCCACCTTACAGAGCTCCGCACAGCTCTTTAAACTAAACATAAATGCACAACCATTAATCCCAATCTTTTTTTCCTTTAAATCTTTTAAAACCCATATGACACCCCTAGTGGCCATTATCACCCAACCGAAATACGTATCCATTTAATAACGAACCTATGTATCCATTTTCTAATGCTAATTCTTTAACAGAACATATATCATCAGTATTATCTTAAGTGGGTTCTAACTAATGGACTATAATAAATGGGCTTTAGTTGTATCATTAAAGATGTTTAAATATGTTTATGGGTTTTAAGGTTTATCGGGTCAACCCGATAACCCGACAACAAATTCGCTAAAACCCGAAACCCGACCCTATAACGCTATCGGGTCAATCGGGTTGACCCGATATACCCGATAAGGTATATTGGACCCGATAGACCCGACCCTATAAGGCCTTATCGGGTTCGGGTCGGGTCGGGTCGACCCATATGACAACCCTACTCACAATGGTGTGAGTTAACATCACGTTAAGGAGGCAAAAGTTGCTACAGTGCCATTTTTTGCTGCGTTAATGTTGCGTTATTGTTGTGAGGAGCCCACGTTAACACAGCGTTAAGGGCTGCGTTACCCCCTTAACGCTGCGTTAAGGGTACTGTTCATTAAAAAAAAAAAAAAAAAAAATCATTTTGCCTCCTTTTTAAGGGTAATTTGTGTAAAAATATTTGATATAAAAGTGAGTTAAGGTGTGTTAAAGCTGAGTTATTATTGTGTGGGTTAAAGCTGAGTTAAGTTAAGGTGTGTAAAAGCTGACGTGGCATGTCTTAAAATTTAAGGCTGAGTTAACTGTTGTGGGTGGCCTTAGATCCATCTCTTTTTTTTTGCAAAGATGATTTTGCAGATAAGAAGTAAAACATCTGAAAAACAAATAACTTAAAAAAATCACTTTGCCTCCCTTTTAAGGGTAATTTGTGTAAAATATTTGATATAAAAGTGAGTTAAGGTGTGTTAAAGCTGAGTTATTATTGTGTGGGTTAAAGCTGAGTTAAGTTAAGGTGTGTAAAAGCTGACGTGGCATGCCTTAAAATTTAAGGCTGAGTTGACTGTTGTGAGTGACCTTAGATCCATCTCTTTTTTTTTGCAAAGATGATTTTGCAGATAAGAAGTAAAACATCTGAAAAACAAATAACTTTATATAAATGATAAAAACTGAAGTTACAATTTTTCCAAAGAATGAGATACGCTCATACACATAAAGAATAAAATAATTAGAACAAATGGGTTGAAAATTTGAGATCAAACACCGAAAATATAAAACTATTAGTGTTTATGATAACATTTAATAAATAGACTAAAGATACACGCACTAATACGAACGGCCACGAAGTGTCAACTATCATAAGTTAATCAAGATAATCTTACATACCGAAACAATCCTTTGAATGCGCAGCTGTGTATGGATGAACTGGGATTTAGAGAAAATTATATGTGTATTAGTGATCTAAACCGTAACAGCAATTTGCCTATTTAATGAAGAATGCCAAAGAAAAATCAAAGGTGCAGTGAATGATTTGTTTGCATTCAAAATCACTAACACTTGGTTCTTGAGTCTTGAGTTTTGAGTTTTGAGTGAAAAAAAGAATAAGAATGGGAAAAAAAATGTTAAAGGAAATGAAGTGTTAGTTGATATGTTCTTGAGAGGAAAGAAAAAAAATAATCATAAATCATGTTATTGAGTTGAAGGAAAAGGAAAATAACTTGTGCAAATTACATGTATGCCCTTTAGTTGTTAATGTCAAATGTTTTAAAAAGTGTATACTAGTCTTTACACAACAATCAATTCCGTTTCCTTTCCCTTTCCTCCAAAAAATGGGAGGAATATGTTATTAAAAAAACTTTCTCCCATCTTCCTCTCGACTTCCCTTTCCTCTCTTAAAAAGAAACTCAAAAACACAAAAAACATTCCGTTTCCTTTCATTTCCTCACAAATTTCAACTCGAGAACAGAGTGTAACTCTTCATTTTTTGGCACTTAAGTTATCTTTTATGCCCACGATATAACCGGATTTAATTTATACCATAATTCAATTGATATTAAAATGGCATAATTGTTTCTAAATGTATCGAACTTGCCTAATTTTACTAAGTTATGTATGTTTCTTTTAATTTTTTTAAACAATGCAAAGATTTTACTAATCATACTACTTTGTACAATGGCTAAGGTTTTTCGTTTTTTTGCTGAGTTGGCATCGTTGACCACACATCGACCGTTATCTTTTGTGGACCCATGGCCCACTCACAACGTATATATCTCTTTTTTTTTTTAATAAATTTATCTCTCCTTCATTTTCTTTTTTAATAAACGATCAAACCACTACCACCACCATATCTTATGCAAATGGCACTCCTCGAGTAATTGGGCAATACGTTCGACCCTTTTGTGAATGTGGACATCGATTGACTGTGAAAACGGCTTGGACACCGGAGAATCCAGGAAAAAGGTTTATTACTTGCCCCGTTTATGTAAGCCCTAATTTTTGAATTGGGATTTTTTTGATTGGCTTGAATTTACGGGTGTTTTGTTGTTTTTTTGATTTGTTTGGTTGGTTTTGATTTAATTATAGGATAAGATAAGAAAGTGTGGTGTCTATCAGTTTTTTGATGAAGATTTACCAAGTGATTACTATAGGAAATTGCTATTAGATTTGCATGCAAGGGTCAGGAGAGGTAGTCAAACGACAGAGATGCAAGAACACATTGGTTTGCTAACATTGGAGAAATCAAGGCTTGTGCAAGAGTTGACTGTCACAAAGTCAAAATTACACTTGTATGACAGAATTTTTGTCATTTTGATTGTGTTATTGTTAGTTTTGTGTCTTCTATTAGGTATGAGGATTAGATAGGCTAGTGTATGAATGTGTAGCATTGTATGACATAAAATGTGGTACTCTGTGTTATGTTGTAATGTAATTTGACTCCATAAAGTCAAATTGTTATTAGCAATGTAAGAATTTGCAGTTTTCAATCTTAATTCTTGTTGATTATTCTTAACAATTTACAGATACACAAAATCAAAAGCACAAACTAACACAGTTTAGAGATACACAAAAGCAAATTCCTAAACTTGACTTTACCAAGTCAAATAACTTCATAGCTGAATTGACTTTACAAAGTAAAATACCACAAAAGAGGGCATTCTGTTCAGTACCATACATAATTGATGTTACAAGTTTTTCAATGCCCAAAATAATACACAAAAGAAGGCATCTAAAGTTACTTTCTAGCTTAATATTGTTAAAAGCTTAATACACAAAAGAATACAAGCTGTAACAATATCACATTACAAGTCAAATTACTGAATTGACTTTACAAAGTAAAATACCACAAAAGAGGGCATTCTGTTCAGTACCATACATAATTGATGTTACAAGTTTTTCAATGCCCAAAATAATACACAAAAGAAGGCATCTAAAGTTACTTTCTAGCTTAATATTGTTAAAAGCTTAATACACAAAAGAATACAAGCTGTAACAATATCACATTACAAGTCAAATTACTAAAATAGTCAATGTAAACATAATCTATGAGATTAACATAGTATAAAGGGAATACATGCATTACCGTTGGAATTTGAGACCTCCAATGTGTGTTCTCATCATAGACTGGATATTTGTTTTCCCTTTCTTCAGAATCAACAAAAGGGTCTTGCAAATCTGAATCATCACCCTCTCACCTTAATTTTTTCAACAAGTCACCTATGAATTCATCATGCTCAAACAACACCTCATTTTTTGTTTGAAGCATTAGGTCTACTAATACTTGCAGAATCACCCATATCTGGAATTGGTGTTGTTCTTGTCTTAGTTATGTTTGCTTTCCTAGTTCTAAGCTGAATAAGCTCTTCTTCACTCGCACTTAGATAATCAATGGACTTCTGAGAGTAGTCACTGTCATCACTATCACTACCCTCTAGCATACCATCATTCCCACTATCACTGCACTTTCAAACACTATTTTCTCTTTCCCTTTACCAGATCATTTGATTTCTCCTTATGTGTTTGGTCATCACTAACTATACCCTTACCTTTTTTAACCACACCATCTTCTTCAGCCTCCTTCTCAGCCCAACTCTCCATTTCTTCCTATGTAAAGACATTGCAGTACCTCTTTTGAGGTATTGCTCTTTTCTTAGAAGTCCCATCACTTAATGTATTAGGGTCAGGGTCTGCTAAATATTGTGATAGGTCAATGTCACAGTAGTCCAAGAACACTTCTATTCCACCATACAACTTAGACAGATCATACATGTGAATTAAGTCATAGTCATTCACTACTTTCACTAAACCCTTCTCTAAATCACTATCTTGAATTCTATAGCATATAGCAAATACGTTGGTACAGTTTGTTTGCTTAATGACCAACATCTTAAACTCTTCGAATTTTAACGTTGCAATATACATCTTCAACACTACACCACTATCATACCTTAATGGTTCGTGCATGAAAATCCCATCATTCCAAACATCCATGTCAATACCATCGGGTCCAGGAATAGTCATTCTGAAAAATAAGATTTAAGAGTTAGATAAATACTTTAACTGGGGCAAAATTAACATACATAAAATTGATTTAACAACTTCACATACCTTAAAGTGCATTCACAAAAAAAAAACGGCGTCAACAAAGGTATAAACCATAAGGGTTATTAGGGTTTCAGTGAGGATAATTGTGTATGTGAAAAGTTCGTGTGTGTATCTAGGGTTTTGATTTGGGGATAAATGTAAGAGTATTGGTGTAACAATGTTTTGCCTCGGAAATGATAAAAAAAAGGTACAAAAACGGGGTTGGAAGGAAAATATAACGGGGTCTACAAAAGATAACGGTGAGTTTGTGGTCAACGATGCAAACTCAGCAAAAAAAGGGAAAACCTTAACCATTGTACAGAATAGTATGATTAGTAAAATCTTGGCATTGTTTAAAAAAAATTAAAAGAAACATACACAACTTAGTACAATTAGGCAACTTCGATACATTTGAAACAATTATCCCTATTAAAATTAGCAGGCAACTCGTAAGACATGTGGAAGAAAAAACCACATAGGATTAACAATTGATTGACGCATAACATTTGATAGATTTGGATCGCCAGTTGATTCACATGTGGCATTTGATGGTTTATTTTATTATTTGGGTTTAACAACAACCTTATGGGTTATGGTTATGCATTCATCAATTAAAAACTCAACAATCAATGAACATTAAACATATCATGTTTAACATCGCATTCCATGTTTAAAACGAATAAATATGTATAATTATGGAATATATTAGTTCATTTAATGCTAATTTGTTAATTAAGTAATGCTTAACCACAACCAATAAGGTTGTTGTTAGCAGAACCCTTTTATTATTATAGTATAAAGATTGGTTCAACATAATCACATCCCATTTGATTCCGGAGCGATGGATCATGCGTGTTTTAAAGTCGTTGGTCATCCTTTCGAGTCAACTGCTACTCGTCGCATTAGCAATTTAGCGGCCATTACCTCTCCAACTAACAATCAGAAGCGAGTTCCATTATGAATGTTGAAAAAATAATACCATATTGTAGAGGAATTTCTTTTTACTTTTTTTTCCTTTTTAGAAAGGCAATAGTATAGGAATTTATTTTCCTACTAAACATTATATACTGTAAATCTACGACTTTGATAATTCCATAAAAAATCTCCACCTATCCACCTATATAAAACAAGGTTTCTCCAAGGAAACACCCCACCAAAAATCCAGGATAATTACACCTGGCATTCTTTTTGATCCAATGGACCATATTTATTTAGGCATCCCAGCATTTATTGAAAACAAAAAACGCACCCTAATTCATACTATCTGTAGATCAAAAAACCAGTTATCCACCTCATTCACTTCCTCTCTCACTCCACCAAAATCGTTTTCCCCAAATCATTTTTACTCGAATCAATACCCTAAAATCATAACCGCAACAATCAATAACCTAAATTCAGTTTCCCAAAATTAGTTGACCAGGATCCCCAATAACTTTTTTGTAAATCAAACAATAATCGGTTACAATGATTTGTGGGAATCAAATATTAATCATTGCCATCATCAATCCTCAATTCATTTAGATCAATCATCAAAAGCTTAATTCAACAAAAGTTTTATCCGAAATTAATTTGGGGGAAATCATATTTCAACAAACTAATCATCATCAAAATATCACAATTAATCTCATAATATGACAAATACAATGATCGGTATAACGGAAGAAACAATGAAGATTGGTGTTCGTCATCAAGTTATTATATATCCAACAGGTTAGTTTTTCGTTTTTTTATTTTTATTTGATGATTGTGGGTGTGAATCTTGTGTTTCCTGGATGATTACTATAGTATTAGAAATTACTCACAAATCAATTATCACAATAATAGTTTCCCCCCAAATTAGTTAACCCACAAAGAAATCCCCAATATCAGTTAGGTATTTTTTATGTTTATAGTTTTTTCTTTTTTTTTCATGATTAGTTCATCCAATACTTATGTCTTTTGGTTTGTTTTCAGATAAGCATAAATATCTCTTTGAATAAAGATGCAGGTAATCGATGTGGTTGAATGATTCTTTTTTGGTCGACAATAGGTATCATTTATTTATAGTTTTCGCATTGATTTTATGTTTTTAGGTACAATACATGATTTTTAGTTGGTTTTGATTTTTTTAGGCTACATGGTAGTTCACCTAATCATCGTTTTCCCTTGCAAATCATGAGGTATTTTTTTTATTGTAGTTTACTATGCAATTTTTGCTATGAATTTTTATCTCCATTTTGCTTACTTCGTATCTTGATTAGGTGTTCAGTTTGTTATGAATCTAAGGATTCAAGCAACTTCAATGTTTGTGTCTCTTTTTCTTTCATTAATCTCACTTGAAAAAGTTGACTTGTAGGACGACTATGGGCATGTAGTTTAGGAATGCTTCTTGGGAACATAATCTAGAATCCATTTTTTCAACAATGATGATGGGATGGATGAGAACTTTATGGGACAGTAAAGTACTCATCAAAATGTACAATCTTTTAAAGGTATTAAATCATCTCATTTATCCACAAGTAGAAGTTTCTAATTACAGTCAACATGTATGTTTGAATTATGATCATAAGTTTTCAGTTTCAAGTTTAAACATAGATGTTATATCAAAAGTAAGCATGAGTACAAGCAACGTTGGTCATGCGTTATTCTATTTGAGTATTTCCTAGAAAAGTCGATTTTGTTTTTAGAAATAGCTAACATGAACTTTCAATGTTCTAATGCAAGTTGAATTGGGATCATATATAATATAACAAACCTAAATATATTTTCATTTCATAATTGACAGATCATTCTTTAGGATATAGAGATGAATACTAGACCTCCATCTCGGAACGCTCTAAACTGGCTCGAAAAACTCACGAAAACCAAAGCTCTAGATCCATATGTTTTCATTACCAAAGAACTACTTGGTTTTTCTCATTTTACAAAATTTAATGAAACTGGTAAAGTGTCCATTATCCAACCCGTTCATTTTACCAGCTTCATTAAATTTTATAAAATCAGAAAACCAAACGGTGATACAAGCAAATTAATGTATTTTCTATTATTTTATTCTAATTCGTATCATCATTATTTCGTTACAGGAAGAACAAAGGGTGACAAAAGAAAAAATAAGAATGAAACTGCAATAAATTAATGATGAAGAGGAAAGAATGATAAGAATGCAAGAGACCAGCTCTAAAAGTGGCGTAACGGGACTGATTATTTCTCATGAGCAGGTATGTGTCTGCAAGTGGCGTAACGACACTGATTAGCTAAAACTCATGGTTATATCTTTACATCGCTATATCGTGACCTCTCATGACATCATTTGTATCTTTACATCGCTATATAGTAGCCGACACAAGCTTCTTATAAGACGTTTTGCAATTATAACTTATGTGAACCACCCCCCCCCCCACACACACCCCTCACCGAGCTCCAATGGATTTGTAGATGGTTATTAATACAACTTTTGTTGGACTAAGACTGTGATAAAATTAATACAAAACATTTTGGTACACCATTGGTTTGGATGCTATTTGAATAGGATTCATTGCATTTGTATAAAGTTGGTTTGTATATAGTAAATAAATATGTGATGATGATTTCAGGTTCGTGCAGCTTATAAGTGTGCATTGTTGAGATTTCACCCAGATCGATCTTCAAATGGTAAAATGTGTGAACAGGTTGAAGCTGAAGAAAGTTTAAGCTTTTTTTAAATGAAGGGAAAACTGTCGGTATGACCGATATGCAGGTATTCCATTATTTGTTTCATCGGTCTTAGTTCAGTATACACAAATGAAAATTGTATGGTATTTTGGAAGTTTAAGTAATTATATACACAAGCCATACCAATCAGTGTAGTTTTAGGCATATTGTTATGTTTGCTTAAATTTGATCAGATAGTAGGAAGGTATTCGAATGCCTATGCAGGAGATAAAAACAATCATTAAAGCGTAGATCTGAATGGAAGGATTTTATCAACATAGTGAAAAGTCCGTCCAAGAACAACATATGTGATAGTCTTTAAACAAGATATAGGCACGTTACACTTCTACATGAATTGGCATGTTATTTAAGCATATCACTAAAGAAGTATGTATCCATTGTTGCTAATTGATCTCGATCTCGAATAGAGTTTTATTATAATAACAGTGGTCTTGACTCTTGAGAATCCTTTGAATTGTAATTTTACTGTTATAAGATGTGTTACCCTTAAGATCCAAAACTTTAAATGGGTGGAACGGGTCGAAAGTCACCAAGTGTATTTTCAGTTCAAAATATTAGCACACATAATAGGGTTGAATAATATTCTAAATCATAAAATAGATGATTTGAAAGGTTGAATTCTGATTAATAAAGAAACATTTGGCTACTTTCAAAATGTTTGTTCATGCATTCATTTGACCCATTTTTGTTTTACTTATTTTGTTTTAGTGGATAATGAAATTGCACTCTACATAATTGATATATCTGGTATATGACGACTATTAGCCATTCATATAAGCTCACGAGCCCCGACAAATGCACATTGCAAAGTTTTTTAGAAGCCTTCAGAAGTTAGCAGATGTCGTAATTAATATACATTAGTGGTTAACAGGTAATTTCAGTTTCTGTTTAGGATAATGATATTGGTGAACCCAAATTACTTGTCAAGCACCCATGAACACCCTGTTTCATTGAATATGGTTGTCCAATTATGGACACATTCAGGAAACTAATAATTTATAGAGGTAAATTTGTGCCTGTTGAATCCATATTCGGTATCCGTATCCGAATAGGATATTTATGCTGATAATTTTCATGTATTTGTGTAGGGAGATGATAAAAGAGAATAGCTTAAGAAGCTTCAGTATAGTGTGTTTTGCCATAATAAAAGGTAGTACGAGCATTTTAATGACGTAAAAATTATTAGTGTCATTATGCCAAAAAGCTTTTTTTTATTCGGACTAAGTTATATAGTGGTAAAATAAAATATCAAAAACTCATTGTTTGACCATACTTTTGATATCTATGTGGAAAACTAGAAGGGGGGGGGGGGGGTTTGAATAGTTTTATGTCTTTTTAATTTTATTATGAAGACCTTTGTTTATTTTTAAAACACTTAGATTCAAGTTTGTATGAAAAATAAAACTTGAACCTTATTATTAGTTATATATGTATTCTTTTAAATTGATTGTAAAAGTTTTGGTTTCTTGAATGGATTTTCAATTTGATCTATATGTGAAGTCAACTTCTAATTATTACTAACAGTTATATATGCCTATATGTTATAAAAGTAATGACGATATAAATAAAGATGTAAGTAAGAGATGGAAAGATCTAACCGAGACACGAGGGATTTATAGTGGTTCGGCTACAAGGACACCTACCTTGCCCTACTCCACTCCCCGAGCACCAAGCTTGAGAGTTTTCTTCACAACTTCAATAAGCTCCCTTATGGCGGAGAAAACCGTACACAACTTTGGCTTACACGGGTTTAACGACACAAAGCTAAATGTCGAGTTCTAATCGTAGCTAGAACCAATCTCACAACTTCACAACACAACTTCTTCACAACTTATTCACGACTACTTCACAACGGCTTCACGACTGCTTCACGACTTCTTTACGACTTCAACACGAATGCTACACAACCTCTATGCTGCGGCTTCACGACTTCACGACTAGGACTTCATGGCTTCAACACGACCGCTACACAACCTCTATGCTACGGCTTCACGACTTCAACACTAGAACTTCACGACTAGGACTTCATGGCTTCAACACGACCGCTACACAACCTCTATGCTACGGCTTCACGACTTCAACACTAGGACTTCACGACTAGGACTTCATGGCTTCAACACGACCGCTACACAACCTCTATGCTACGGCTTCACGACTTCAACACTAGGACTTCACGACTACGACTTCATGGCTTCAACACGACCGCTACACAACCTCTATGCTACGGCTTCACGACTTCTAGGCTATGGCTTCACAACGGCTTCAAGACTTCTCTACTTCACAACTTTACAAGACTTCTACTCTACTTCTTTACTCCACAACTACTTATCCACCTTCTTCACTACTTACACACTACTCTAGCCTAATCACTTATGTTTACAACTTATATACACACTTTACACAAATGAATGAAATATTTACAAAGTATACAAAACAAATAACTTGAGTAACAAGATGCTACTAAGTTATAATACTTCTAGTCTTGATTGATAGAAGTATTCTTCTTTTGCACTTGGATGGTGGAAGCTTGGATCACTTGGAAACCAATGCTTAAGATTACATGATCAAAGGTTTTTTTTTAAGATATGAAATGAGATCTACAACAGAAAGTTTTAGTGCAAAAGGGTGAGTAAAAATCCAGAGGAAGGCTGGTATTTATAGGCAGAAAAACTGGACAGCTGGAACCTACAGGAGCGTGGCCGGCCCCCTTAAATAGGGGGGCGGTCCCCTTAATTTTAAGGGGGCCGCCTAGCAAAATTAAGGGGGCCGCCCAAGCCGTCCGTTGCCCAGTTTTGTCTTTTTGTGGGGAAGGTTTTTCTGAAACATTTTTACAGATTTTGGTAAAAAATTTGAATTCATAAATTTATAATGAATTAAACCTTTTTATTTATTACCAAAAATGTTTTTCTAAAAGATATAAAATGTTTTTGACATTTTATAAAAAAATCTAGTTATTAAGAAAATGTTCCTTTGATCATATAATGCATTAAGCATTAGTTCATTCATACCTTAAGTGATTTTAGTTGTAGAAGTGAATATTTACAACTAAGTACTTGTTTATTTTATAAGTTTATGTTTTAATGAGTTTACATTTTGTGATCATCAAAACATAGAGATATGAATAAATATTGATAATGTGTTTAGGCATTATTTATGTCAACAATCTCCCCCTTTTTGATGATTACAAAACTAAAACTCATTAAATCCAAAAAGTTATTTTTGGACAAGTATTTAGTGAGTTTATATTCACTTCTCCCCCTTATTGTAGCATCAAAAAGGTTGAGCCGACAAGTTTTAGAGACAAAATTTGTCGGAACGAGAACTCCCCCTTGATGTGTGCTCCCCCTCGTTTGAGGGCACCAAGGAATCGATATATGGAATACTTGCAAGAAAAATATTAGAAGCACAAGCATATATATAGCAAAAATAAGCATGCATATAAAGACATTCATTAAAAATGTTGTGTATCAATACACAACCATCCAAGATTATATTCAATCCTACATTAGCTAGTAAGTAATGCAATCTACATAATCATTCTAGGAGTACATGATCTTCCATGGGGCTTGCACACAAAATGGTTTGAAAAATTATTTTTGATTAAGCATTGCATATGCTTAATTTGGTGAGAATGAAGGTGGTGGTGATGGAGTTTTGGTGTCTTAGAGATGATTTTGGTGATAGCATGGTGAATGAAAATGGGTGTTTGATGGAGGTGATGGTTGATTTAGGTAAGGTTTGGAGGTTTTGTGGTAAAATTCCAATACCAGTTCGTCTTTTAAGAGAAATGGTAGCTGGGGCTAGATAAAAGGGGTCGCAAGATGCAAAAGAAAACAGTAAATTTTACTGCCCAGATGGCCGGTCCCCTTAATTGTAGGCCGGCCCCCTTAAAATTAAGGGGACCGCCTAGGGAATTAAGGGGGCCGCCCATCTGGTGTTTTCCCAGGAGACCAAATTTGAAAAATTTCCAGAAAAGGGTCATTTTTAGGGTGTTTTTGCAGCAAGCTCCATTTGAATCATGTACATCAAGAATGATTAAATAGTGGCATAAAAATGTTAAATACGCATGCATACATTTAAAACATATTATGGAATAAGCATGTTATTAATCATCAAGCATGTATATATATCATGATATTGAGTATACAAGCAATAAGCATAACAATCATGTATTAAAGACAAGAAATAAAGCATTCATTAGTTGAAAATAATTATGTTAAAAACATAATTATTGATACAACACATATTTTGCTTATAGCATACAATAAGTAGAAAATTTTAAATTGCCTAAGAGATCCATTTAACTTGCTTGAGACATGAAAAACTTGAATTATTTTGGATGGATGATGGTAAAGAGGAGGTAGAAATGTTGGATTAATGGGGTTGTAAGTTTGGGTGTATGGATGTTGGAGAGAGTGTTGATGGAGGAATTGGAGGTGGAGAGCTTGGACTTGACCATGTTGAATGAGGGTTTTGATGTTGTTCAAGTGGTGGTGTTGGATTAGATCTAGTGAGAAGATACTCAATCCAAGTGAGACGCTCATTTAAGGGGATGATTTGATTTTGGAGAAAGATGCAACAAGGACAATTGTTGACATGTTTCTCAATTTGACTCAAGTGATGTGGTGATTATGGTAATGATGGTGAGAAGGATGGTGATGGGTCTAAGTTGCTTTGAGCAAGGTGCAAAGCAAGTTGAGCATTAAGCTCATGGGCTTCCTTGAGTTCTTCAATGAACTTCATGTGTTGAGTGGAAGGTGATGATAATGGAGAGTGGTTGTTATTTGGTGGAAGTGGTGGTGACACTTTTGGTGGTGGAGACATTTGTAAACTTGGGTAATTATGAGTGAATGAAGGTGGACATATGGATGATAGGTTATGTGTGTGAAAGAGTTCATTAGGATGAGGTTTAGGTGTTGGTTGAGTTTGAACAACATCATTTGTTGGGTTATGGCAAATGTCAAGCTTCCTCCTCCAAATGGGCCTCACTGAGATTTTAGCAACTCTTGAAGGCTTGGATCTTGGGTGGTTAGATGATGACATGTTTGGATGGATGATATGGATGAGCATTTATGATGGAGTTGGGTATTTATGGTGTAGTGATGATGTGATTGTGGAAGGTAAATTTTGGTGGGTGGTTTGTGACAAAATGTGTTTGTGAATTTTGGGAAGTATAGGATAAAATGGGCTAAAAATAGAAAAAGGGAGCAGCACTTTCGACCATCAGATGGCCGGTCCCCTTAATTAAGGGGTCAGTCCCCTTAAATATTAAGGGGGCCGCCTAATAAATTAAGGGGGCCGCCCATCTGCTGATTTCCAGGTTACTGGAAATGGGTTTTTGGCAGAAAATTGTTGAAAGGGTTATATTTTTGGGTTTAGTTTCAAGCAAGTCCAACTTCTTTTGAGGCAATTTAGGATTTAATAACTTATGTATGCTAAGCATATTCATTAGACATTATTATCTAGCATGCAAACAACTCATTTAGCATGTAACATATATATGTTAGACAAGAAAACACTACATAGCACCAAGTAATTCATAGTATCATATTTAGGAAGATTAATAAGCTAGTTAAATAATCCTAATGAATATCTATGTGCATGGGAATGTAGAGTTGTGATAGCATGGACTTCTAGACTTGTACCAAGTGAGGTCTTAGTGAATAAATTATGGTTATTTTCAAATTTTGTTCACTTATAAATGTCACATACATAAATATAGATGACAGATATGAGATCACCATGCATGATTTAAAGAAATATTTTTGGCATTATTCAACAATGTTTGAAAGTGGGTTTTTATGTGGATGTGAAAAATATTTTAATGAAATAGTTTTGGTTTTATTTCAAAATGTTTTTATGAGGAAAGAAAACATATTTTTCTAATCTTTGGTTTTGATAAACACGTAATTATGGACACAAGTTTGGAAGAAAGGTAGGATGGTGAAACATGTAAAATAGAAATGTGTCATAATCTTTTGAAAAATCATTTTTCCAAAATGTGAAGTTTTTGCAAATTTAAAATAAGTCCCATTAATTATAGGTTTAAAAATAGTGGTTTATAAAAGATCTCATGCTCAAGGGTATTGGTTAAGTCTATTGTCACATGCTACCTCTTTCTACATATCCTATGGTCTTTAAGCATGTATTATGACTAAATACAAAAATATATCATGTCAGAGTAGTTAGAGAAAAACAAAAGCTATTATAATGACAATGCATTCAACAACTAAACAAATAATTACGAAGGCATGCAGTCAAATCACATAGGAGCAAGTAAACATCAAGAAATTTTATATATGCAAGATGACATAAATCTAGGAATGAAAAGCTCTAGTGAAAAGCAAAGTTCATGACAGTAAACTATCGTTAGGTATATTTAGGAAGAATAATGTATTCAAGTTGGAGAATGAATATGAGACTATTACTAGTGGTGCTTAATTCAGGCTAAACACGACCGTTTTTACGGGTTACACACACCCAACTTCTCACATAGAAGCAATTCAACCGTTAGGTCAAATTGAGTTTCTAGTCAATAGATTCTCCAGTAGTCATTCTCTTTTTAGAAGAAATTAAGTTCCTAAATTTACCTATCGAAGAGTACCAAATATGAAGATTGCTTGGTTTACTAATACTTAGGGGGGCTAACTAAGGGGTTTCTAGTTCATTAAGCCACAGAACGAATATAACTAAAGTGTAGAGGCAAAGCAACCTATCAGACTAAGCGTATCCTAAGGCATTAATAAAATTATATGCATGAAGTAATTACTTATGAAATTTAAAAAGAGAACTTACCTCACGTTCTAGCTTTTCTTCGTAATGTCTTAGATGATAATTGACGTGTGAATGATAGGTGAGTCGGATGATGATCTTCTCCTTCGTCTGTGTCACTCCATGATTTTGGATTGAGTTCACTTTGGAGTTGATTCATGTAGTCTTCGTCGTTAACACCTTCATTAACAACATTTGAACTAGTAGCACATGTATCTATTTTATCTAAATGTTTATCTATTAAATTTTCTAAGATAACTAATTCATGTACAAGATCAAAATCCTCAACTTTGGCTTGACATTTTTCTTGATGAAAGTTTAAGAAATTTTTCCAAATATCATTTGCCGTTTTACAGAAGAATATTCTTTCATATTCAACTTTCGGCAAGGTTTTATAAATAATTATTTTAGCTTTATTATTTATGTCATTCTTTGTTTTCAAATGCTCAATTTGACTTTCAAAATCCGTTTTTGTTTGACTTTCAAAATCTGTTTTTGTTTGACTCTCAAAATCCGTTTTTGTTTGACTTTCAAAATATGTTTTTGTTTGACTTTCAAAATCACCAATCGAAATGACAGGCCAAAGATCTAGATCAATTGATTTCACATAAGTTTCAAATTTATTTTTCCATTCAAGAAAAGTATAGTTTTCAAATAGTGGTGGTTTTAGCAAAGATTCCCCTTCTAGATATTTTTTGAATTCCATAGATCGATTCAAGTTTTAAAATACAGTATATTTTAAAGATCTTGACTGACCTGTCTCTTGATACCAATTGTGGAAAACTAGAAGGGGGGGGGGGGTTGAATAGTTTTATGTCTTTTTAATTTTATTATGAAAACCTTTATTTATTTTTAAAACACTTAGATTCAAGTTTGTATGAAAAATAAAACTTGAACCTTATTATTAGTTATATATGTATTCTTTTAAATTGATTGTAAAAGTTTTGGTTTCTTGAATGGAGTTTCAATTTGATCTATATGTGAAGTCAACTTCTAATTATTACTAACAGTTATATATGCCTATATGTTATAAAAGTAATGACGATATAAATAAAGATGTAAGTAAGAGATGGAAAGATCTAACCGAGACACGAGAGATTTATAGTGGTTCGGCTACAAGGACACCTTCCTTGCCCTACTCCACTCCCCGAGCACCAAGCTCGAGAGTTTTCTTCACAACTTCAATAAGCTCCCTTATGGCGGAGAAAACCGTACAAAACTTTGGCTTACACGGGTTTAACGACACAAAGCTAAATGTCGAGTTCTAATCGTAGCTAGAACCAATCTCACAACTTCACAACACAACTTCTTCACAACTTATTCACGACTACTTCACAACGGCTTCACGACTGCTTCACGACTTCTTCACGACTTCAACACGACTGCTACACAACCTCTATGCTGCGGCTTCACGACTTCACGACTAGGACTTCATGGCTTCAACACGACCGCTACACAACCTCTATGCTACGGCTTCACGACTTCAACACTAGAACTTCACGACTAGGACTTCATGGCTTCAACACGACCGCTACACAACCTCTATGCTACGGCTTCACGACTTCAAAACTAGGACTTCACGACTAGGACATCATGGCTTCAACACGACCGCTGCACAACCTCTATGCTACGGCTTCACGACTTCAACACTAGGACTTCACGACTAGGACTTCATGGCTTCAACACGACCGCTACACAACCTCTATGCTACGGCTTCACGACTTCTAGGCTATGGCTTCACAACGGCTTCAAGACTTCTCTACTTCACAACTTTACAAGAATTCTACTCTACTTCTTTACTCCACAACTACTTATCCACCTTCTTCACTACTTACACACTACTCTAGCCTAATCACTTATGTTTACAACTTATATACACACTTTACACAAATGAATGAAATATTTACAAAGTATACAAAACAAATAACTTGAGTAACAAGATGCTACTAAGTTATAATACTTCTAGTCTTGATTGATAGAAGTATTCTTCTTTTGCACTTGGATGGTGGAAGCTTGGATCACTTGGAAACCAATGCTTAAGATTACATGATCAAAGGTTTTTTTTAAGATATGAAATGAGATCTACAACAGAAAGTTTTAGTGCAAAAGGGTGAGTAAAAATCCAGGGGAAGGTTGGTATTTATAGGCAGAAAAATTGGACAGCTGGAACCTACAGGAGCGTGGCCGGCCCCCTTAAATAGGGGGCGGTCCCCTTAATTTTAAGGGGGCCGCCTAGCAAAATTAAGGGGGCAGCCCAAGCCGTCCGTTGCCCAGTTTTGTCTTTTTGTGGGGAAGGTTTTTCTGGAACATTTTTACAGATTTTGGTTAAAAATTTGAATTCATAAATTTATAATGAATTAAACCTTTTTATTTATTACCAAAAATGTTTTTCTAAAAGATATAAAATGTTTTTGACATTTTATAAAAAATCTAGTTATTAAGAAAATGTTCCTTTGATCATATAATGCATTAAGTATTAGTTCATTCATACCTTAAGTGGTTTTAGTTGTAGAAGTGAATATTTACAACTAAGTACTTGTTTATTTTATAAGTTTATGTTTTAATGAGTTTACATTTTGTGATCATCAAAACATAGAGATATGAATTAATATTGATAATGTTTTTAGGCATTATTTATGTCAACAATCTATTTTGAAGAGAACTTGATATCGGGAATTTTTCACACGGACAACTCTATGTATCCGTATCAAGAGAAAGAGCACGAAGGGTCTAAAAGTGTTATGTTGCGATAAAGATGGCAACTATTACAATTCTACAACAATCGTGGTCTATAAAGTAGTCCTTCATCGACTATAAGTTTGTTTTTATTTCTTAGCTACTTTTTGTTTGAACAATCAATGTTATTTAGTTTCCTTGCGGATGTTTTGCAAATGACATTTTACTTTAACTTTTTGGTTTTTAATATTATATAATTTAACGTTAATTTCTATTCACCATTTTACATCTTTTATATTTTTAACAATTTTTAAAGCTAGCCGCCCAATAATGTGTTTGCGCAACATATACCAAAGAGGTGGTTTATGTAATGGTACAAGGTACAAATTGTTATGATGGGGATCAATAATATTGAGGCAAAGATCATATCTGGTGGTCAATTAGGGACAGTTGTCGCTATTCCTCGCATGAATATTAGCCCGTCCGATAAAAAAATGCCTTTGCAGCTTAACAGAAGACAATTTCCGATATCTATTTGTTTTGCCATGACAATTAACAAAAGTCAAGGACAAACAGTATCCAAGGTCAGTCTTTACCTGGAACGTCCGTTTTTTTCCCACGGACAACTGTATGTAGCTATATCAAGAGTTAAAAGCAAGAAAGGTCTGAAAGTGTTATGCTGTGATAAAGACGGCAACTATTGCAATTAGGGGCAATTTCATATCTCCCATCCTTTTAGTTGGAAATTTCATATATACCCAAACATGCATTAAAAACATTGTACATTATGCATTCAATACTTGCACTTTGGTTATATATGAAATTAATCATGAAAGTAGGGTGATATATGAAATTAATCCTTGCAATTACACAACAAACGTTTTGTATAAAGAAGTCCTTCACAGGCTTAATTTTTTTTTTTTTTTTTTTTTTTTTTTTTTTTTTTTTTTTTTTTTTTTTTTTTACTTTTAGATTGTAGATGTTTACTCTTTATAAATAAGACACTTAATATTATTTACCTTCGGTCGTTTTTTATTTACAAATATCTATTGTACGACATTTATACTCCTAATAATAAGACTTAATGCTAGCGCCCCATCGGGGCGGGCCTAAGGGTAGTTTAGAATAAAATACAATGCTTTTTTACTGAGAGTTGCGATCCCTTGAAAAGGGAAAAGTTTAAAAAGTCTAGAAAGGCAATAAGCTAGTGACACGTTTCCCCCACCCACTCCCTCCCTTTTTCCTTTAATATTTTCGGTTAGAGGGTATTTTGTTCATTTGACCCATTTTTTTATTTCCACCCCAAATTTTAAACGCAAATAACTTTCAAATGACAAACTTTTACGAAAAACCGATTTCACCATAATTTTTAAAATTTAATCTTCTTTAATATGGTATAAATCTTGTTAAATATTTCGAACTTTTTTTTTACATATCAAATGGGTCTTGATTTTCTTTATTTTTTTTGGCATTTTCGGCCCTATTTTTTACCATCATAAATGTCGAATCGTGAAAAACTTAAAACATGAAAGTTATAGATTTTTGTTCACTCCTTACACAGGTTTTTGAATCATTCAAATTCGATGTCATATGAGTAAGATATCACATGTTAAAGATAGTGTTTTACTCATATTTGTTGCACACAACGTGTTTGATTAAATGTCTAGCTTAGATTTTTAGTGTTAAAATTGAGCTAAATGCACTAATTTTTGTCCCACAACGCATCATTAATCATTTTATTAATGTAAGACTCAAAAAGTTATATTTTTTAATAGTTAATGTTTTTTAAAAAATGTACGTATTGTGTTTTATTGCGTTTTTTATCATAAATTTGACCAATATTAAATTCGAATTAGAAAAATTGTAAAATATAAAAATTATATATTTTAGGTCAAATCTTTACTAATGTTGAGATATAACATGCTAAAGATGACATTTTGTTCATCAGTTACTCTGTTCATCAATTTTTATTCATGAACATTAGTTCATCAGTACATCAGTTAAGGATTTAGGGTTTTGGGTGTTGGGTTTAGGGTTTAGTTCATCAGTTTTTGTTCATCAGTTAAGAAATTGAGGGGAACAGTAACACTTATAAAAAGAAAAATTGATGAACAGTTTTTTTTATGAACATTTCTTAAAAGAAATTATAAAGTCAACATCATATAGTAACATCTAACTCAAATTTCATTTGATCAATATAAAAAACAAAAAAACATAACACAGGACTGTAACTGATGAACCAAAAACATAAGACAGGACAATAACTGATGAACCAAAAATAAATAATGTTCATCAACTAAAAAAGCATAAACTAACTGATGAACCTATAACCTATGATAACACAAATAAACTAACTGATGAACCTATGATAACATAATAGCTAAAATAAACAAACTTATGAACCTATGATAACATAATACTTAAAAGTCATTAACTGATGAACCAAAAAAAAAAAACATAAGCTAACTGATGAACCTATGATAACATAATAGCTAAAAGTCAATAACTGATTAACCAAAAAAACTAATGTTCATCAACTGAAAAAATATAAGCTAACTGATGAACCTATGATAACACAAATAAACTAACTGATGAACCTACGATAACAACCTAAGAACAAAAAAAATATGACAAAAAAAAAAGCATTAACTGAAGAATATCAGGAAAAAAATTAGTACTAACCTGTTTTGGAACATTTACCTATGATGAACCTATAACCTATAACACAAATAAACTAAAAAAGCATAAACAAACTGATGAACCTATAACCTATGATGACACAAATAAACTAACTGATGAACCTACATTAATAAAATATTGATGAACAAAATAAAATTAACAAAAACATCACTTTTTTAATCTTACATTAATAAAACGATTAATGATGAATTGTGGCACAAAAATTAATGCATTTGACGCAATTTTAACACTAAAAGTCTAAGCTAGACATTTCATCTGTAGGATTCTACGAAAATCTATTATAATGATCCTTGTTAATTAATAATAACCTCGAGTTACTGTTTAACAAAACCCATTTTTACGGGGAAATTTAAAATTTTCTTGATATATTATTTTCATCACAACACGACATCACAACAATTAACGAATAACGACACTAGTTCTCGACATGTATTTGAAACGTAACCATTTCACGAATCACCCTTTACACTAATTCTATAATTAGTACCAATAGAAATATACACTATAAACACTTTATCCACTAGTCAATATATTTCCTACTAATTACAACACTAATATTAAACTTACACTTAATTTCACCCAATTTAATCAAGCTACAAACCAACCGGACCCTCAACCCAACCCATCTCACCATTCGCAAACATCAGGCCCAACACCACCCTACACGCCACACAGCCCAACTTCAAAACCCAATTTCCTTTATCATTTTATGTGTAATCGACAGCCACAACACTTCCAGAAACGCGTCTCGTTCTCTCGAATATCAAACACGACCCACCCATATTTTTGCACCGTCTTACTCACGACCCACTAGACTTTACATGTGCCAAATTCCAGAATTTGAAGTCGAACATTGCTAAGATTTCCAAGACTCATTTAGTTGTCCCATTTTACTCAAATCGTGTACCCAAAAAAATCACAAAACCAACCATTTCGAAACCCGATTGTTTCTATGTCTCACTAATGCTAGTTTTAACATAAAAGAATGTTTAGAAAATGGATAGGACAACAGTGGGTGAGTTAAGCTCGCTAGTTCCAATTTTGAGCACCATAATATACAAAACGTATACATACACGTTACCACAACACAAAGGATAAGGATTATCTCTTTCATGAAATCTACCCAATATCTTGAACTGTCAGAAAACTAACCTATGTGTCCATTCAGCCACGGTAACCATCAATCATTGATTTGGAGTCTTTATGGTCAATAAAAACGTGTGACATTCTCTCTATAAATCCTACACTTTCTAGCTACTTTACACTGCCTATCCTTCACTCATTTCACTCTCACAAGACACCTTAAAAGCCAGAAATGCCTATCCCTCTTTAGAAGAACAGACCGAGTAAAGAACTAAGCACTTAAAAACATATTGAACTCACTAGCAAGCCTACTGCCTTCCCTCCTTTGTGCATCCGTCGAACTACACAGTAGCTTCCTCACCAACTTTAAAAGGTGTAGTAAGTACCTATTCTTCCTCTTACTTTCATTCCTCACGTTCACATATCACGCATGCATGTTTTCATTCGAACGTATCATTTTTTTTATTTACTAGTACGTGCAATAAAGTTTACAAACCCACAAGGGGTGACAAACCTCCACTGAGGAAGGTATAGAAGTCACCTCACGACTCACTTTTACATTTAAAATATCACATCATGCATGGTTTCATCATTTCGTTCGGTTATATATAGTATCACTAAGTTACACTCGTTATTTTATGTTAACCAGAAAGGGTAGCCAACCTCCACTGTGGAAGGTTGGGAAGTCTCGACCACCTTACTCTCACGTTTAGAACTTTAGATGCATGCTTTACTCGAACGTATATACATTCATTTCATGCAAACCTTACATCTCACGCACAAACTAAAACTGGGAAAGGCTAAAAATATGCTAAGAATTTGGTCCATATGAAACAGCCCTACGTCACCTTAAAAATGACCATATAACTCGACTTTCAAACTCACGACTACACTTTATTATCATGCGACCTGATAGCCCAAATGACTAGCTACCACATTTGTATAAACGACTCACCAAAATGACCAAGCTTCGACCCTCAAAAACTACCCAAGTGGAGCGCATAAATAAAACATATCACACGTACAAACTCAAGTTGTAAATACCAAAAATTATTCTAAGTGTTTTACTACTCAGAGAACAGCCCAAGTAGGCTACAAAATAACTTCATACATCACGAACCAACTTAACGACCCTAATTTATTTTTATACGACCCATTTCACAACGTGACTAGCTACACTTTTCATATAAACATCATGAGAAAATAACTGAGATACGACCTTTTAAAACCACCCAAGCATGTCGCATAAACCACTTTTGAAAACAGTCAAAAATAGCGAAGTGGGTTTCATAACCCATTAACCTGTTTTATGAGCTATGGGTATAAGCTGGGTTCTGGAGCTTTTTAGTATGGAAATAAGATGTAAAAAGTGAACTTTTAAACCGACCCAACTCACTTCAACATGTACAAACTAAAACGTGTTAACGGGCTTAGTTATGTAACTCGTTAAGGCCCATTTAATGTAAAAATAAGCTACTGACCAAATAAGCTGTTAAAGTAAGCTTCTTTTAACTTAATTATAACTCAGAAAAATGCGCCACCTTTTTCTCCACCTTATTTGCACTTTTGGACTAAAAATGTAACGCTAATTGACTAGAGGGACTAAAACTGCCAAACCGTGAAAATTATGGACTGAAGCTGTGAAAACAGTTTATAGAGAACCTAGAATGACATATCATTGAACTCCAAGCCTTATTTGTACTATTGGACAAATTTTGGACTATTATGGACTTTGGACTTAACTGAGGACTAACGATGTGACGCACGCACAGTTTGGGTAAAAAGAGTAACAATATGAAAATGGCAAGGACCTACTTAATTTCACTTGACATTCTTAGTTTATTTTTCATTTTCACCCCATCACTTCATATGCATTTTCATATTTTTCGTTACATGTTATTTACGTTCTCGTTATTTATTATAACTAGGATTTAACGATTTCACTTTGCATATCATTTCAACATATTTTGAGAAGGTAAATTTTTGAGTCAATAGATATAAGAATCAGGATAATATTATACATATATATATATATATATATATATATATATATATATATATATATATATATATATATATATATATATATATATATATATATATATATATATATATATATATATATATTATTTTTAACTTGAGGCATTTTAAGCATATCACACTCATATCACCGATCAAATCGTTATACGATTTATCCTTTCCACATTCGTTATTAGTAGTAAGTTAGACTCTTAGACTTCGCTTATATTCAGGTCTCGTATTGAAGAAGTTTCCGTGATCGTTTACTTGATCTTATAATTTCGTCTTGTCAGATACGCTCCAGGTGAGTCGTGGCCCCTCCTATTTTAATACTTGATTTATACTTTTGGGGGAGATACATGCTTCGAAATATTTTACTCATTTATTAACTATATGATTGTTTTGCGATACAATACTTCTATAAGCATTATGAAAACTCTTATGACTTACCGTGAGTCGTGGCCCCTACTTTTAACACTTATTTTTAATAACTCTTTTGGGGGAGATACATGCTTTAACTGTTTTAAGTTACTTATATAAAACTCTCATGATTTACTCAAAATCATCCACTATGCTTTACATGTTTGAATCACCTTTGAGAGGAATATATGTTCATTATATGTGCAAAATGCTTGTTTAGCTTAAACACTGAATTTGAAGGATAACATTTTCAAAACTACATGACGTGACCTGATACTGAGACTCATTGTAGGCATTCATATAACAAATGGATGTACTGTTACTTTACTATGATATTTCTACATTTCACTGGAAATAATTGCCAAGACCAGAATACGTATATTTTATGAACCCTGAGACCTATATTGCCTAAGTATACTTTATTGCCATAAAGTCCCTCGATCATGAGCCATTAATCACTGCGGTGAGCGTGAATATAGTGAACAGCTTCGAAACCTGTTAGAGGCTGACGACCTATCCCACTAAATACTTGGACGGAATGCCTACATGGTTAGTCGTATTTAGTCGCGATACACTATATTTGAGAAAAATAGGAATTGGCAAACCACCTATTACATGAGGGCTAAGAACACCCATCAGTAACCCTGATGGGACACTGCCATTTTACGGTACTCTGTTAACGTTTTGCGTGTCATGAGGCTTAGGGCAATATAACTTTATGAATATATGAATGTTTCATATATATATTAGGATACAGCTGTATTTAGTAACCACCACTCCACACTGATAGATTTCAGACACTAGATTAATATTTTTACTATGTGTTATGATTATGAATCATGTACTTGAACCTTAGTTGTTATCATATGTGACTAAATTGTGAATTCTACAAAAGACAACCCAAAATGCTTGGCATATCGTTACATTTAAAAGTTGACTCAACATTCTATTTCGAGCATATAACAGCGTAGCTCATCTTCATTTATAACTTGAAACTTATGATTTTGGAGATCATACATGAGTTGCTTGTGGATTTTTATACAACACAACTTGTTATTTATTTCATGAAGAACTATTATTTACTTCGACAATCACTATACACCTATTAAATTCAGTGAAAGAAAGTTATTTTCTATTAAACTCCACGAACTCACCAACCATTGTGTTGACGTTTTAAGCATGTTTATCTCAGGTAATTAACGGAGCAGGACAAGACACGGAGAGGGCATCTTATACTCTGATAAATAAACTGGTGTAAAATCAAATATGTCATTCATTCCAAATTACCACACTTTTGTGGGATTTTCAAATAAGATATTTCCCTTTTATACCAAAATTATTATTTCGAATGACATATAACTTTCAAAATGCCTATTCTGGACCCTTTTTTTGAAATTTTAACTCGATCCTCACCGTAACACCCTAAATACTTTTCCGCTGCCACTAAAAAAATTAGGGGGGTGTTACAGATTGGTATCAGAGCTTAAGGTTATAGAGAACCAAATGTTTTCAAACATCGAACTATAACCACACTTTCAAAATAAATGATTTTACACCTTATCATCTTATGCCTTCCGTGTCTGCAGACTGTCGTGCTCAATACATTACCTACTAAGATTGTTTTGTACTAATCTTTACATGCTTGATGTATACTCTTCACACATTACACACTGCATTATTTCACGCTCAACGTTACATCTTGAACGTATAAATACTCATAATTACTATTTTCGACTGTTACAGTAACATGTCTTCCATACCAATTGACATCGCTAAGACTACCCCTCCTACTACCCATGTATCACCTAGCTATCATATTACACCAAATCCTGAAGATCCTTATGTACAAGTGTCACAACCCCAGCCCGACATAGAACTCACTCAGAAATCACCTCCGTCATCACCTACTCAATCACCTCTACGTCAAAAAATTAGGAGAGCAACCGAATCTTATTCAGATGAAGATCCGATTGGTGGTCAACCAACATTTGAATATGGACAGAGTTCACAACAAGAAATGACTTGGAAGAATGTTAACCTAAATTCTCCCCTACCCAATACCTCAGATTTCTCCATGCCAGATGCCCCAAACAATGTATCCTCACCCAATACTCCTGATTACAATGTAGACACCCATGACTCTATATGGATTCACCTTCACCAACACACCAGCATATTAAACGCTCACTCTGAACAACTAAAAGAGTTACAACCATTACGATTCGAATGGTATGATCGTAACATTGACACCCTATTCAAAAGGACAGATGCTGAGAGACGAGAAGTGTTTGGTTTAGGAGTGAATATTGGTAACATGAAAGACAATTACGAACAAGAACTTAGAAACTTGGATGCCAGAACCCGCTGTTTAGGTAGAGGCCATACTCAAACCCACATTCGGATTGAAGACATTGAAAGAGCATTATGGTTGGCTAGAGACGCAGCAAGAACCCAGAGCCAAAAGATTGCAGCTTTGGAAAACATGTTAGCTAATCAGATGAATGCGTGCCAGGAACGTTTCTCAGCCATGGAAGCTGCACAACTGGATCTTGAGGCAGAAGTTAGACGTTTACGTCAGAGACATAACTGATCTTAAGTATCGTGGTTGTACTGAATAAACCAAATAGTTTTGGTTAGTATTTCATGTATTCGCAATAATTCTGTAACTCTCAGAAATTGTAATCGACTTTTAAGCTATGACAGTCTTGTTCTATTTTACCGTTCTGTTGTAAACAAACTCATTCCACCAAGCCCTAGTATAGTGATATAAGTACAAAGAGCCATGTAGAATTTCACCAATTGTTACTCTTTTAGGTAAACAAATAACCCACGTAAATCAATAAGACATTAATAAAAGACCTTGTGTTGGTTGTTTTGCAAAAATCGATCAAACAAGTTATTAGAGTTATGTCGATTTTGATGATTGTATTCAAACTGACTATGACATTATTGGTGATTGTACAATAAACCATAGAATTCCAAGAACAAATTTTCAAAAGAGAACTTGATGAATGAAGAGAAAGTTGTTGAACTTCAGCTTTTGTAAAAGAATCCGTTTGTTCCTTAACAATCCCATATCAAGAGATGATCATTATTTTACAATGCTATCCAGACACATCGTATTTCTATGATCTTCAATTAGTTTTGATTTTGTATTAAGATCACATTGTTAGCAATAATATGCAAATACCTTATTATTTGAAATTATTCTAATAATAAAGTGAATACTAAATCAGTATTTCTTGTTGTAGTCATTAAAGATGGCCAACATGAGCAACACCCATACCCCCTCGGCACTTACCACAACCATGACTCCTAAAAACATCGGGGAATTCGAAAACAATATTGTTACAGTGATACATGAAGTGACTACAATAGTTCATCCGAGAAACAACGACATAGACAAGAAAGAGAAAAGGATGGCTAAACCTTGTAGAGACAACCATGAAAGTTTCATGGGATGTAGGCCAGTTTGCCTAAAGAATTCAAGAAAAATGACTAAACCTATCCGCACATGTGCCCAAAGAATTAGGCAAGATTGTGCACTTAAGAAAAATAACCAAAAGTGAAAACTCAAGAAGAAAAGAACCTTTATCCTCAACGAATGCGAATTTCACAACGACATCTGTACCCGAAATCACCTACAAGATCGCATCGACTACCATCGTCAACAAAGGTCCAAAAAAGAAGTCGGAGAGAACAACCTAACAACCCTTACTACTCGGGACGACTACCATGGGAAGCAGCCTTTGTGTCAGAAATGCAAGATGCATCATACCGGACAATGTATTGCAAAATGCGGGAAATGCCGGAAAACAGGCCACAAGACAAGAAATTGCAAAGCCATGGAAGGGAATGAGCAACCCTCATCCATAAAATGCCACGGATGTGGTGGAATAGGGCATTACAAGAGTCATTGCCCAAACTACAATGTCAACTGGAAGGCCAAGATGGATGCAAGAAAATGAAGACTCGTTAAAAGGCCCCAGTAGTATCGAAGAATGACCTCTATGTTAAGCAGATGAATGGATTCCTGCTGTAAAATAAATAAACTCTAGTCTAGAATTATCTAAGTTGTATTTCCTTATGTACCTTGCCTTAGGATGATGGATGTAACCTAAGTGCAATGACTATCTTTCTACCGTACGAATCTTTACCTTGTAATATTTCAGTAATCATCGCAATCTATGTCTATTTCCATTTCTATTCCACTTTCACTATTCATAGTTGATATGTAACCATACCTCGATATTACCCTAGGAAATTGACTAAACTCCATATTTGATCAAACAATAGACCAATACCACATTGTAAGAAACTCTAATTTAAAACCTAAGTTTATACCAAAGATATTCAAATATCACTTTAGAAATTTCTGACTTATCATCGGAATATGAACAAAAACTTTATAATTCTTTTTAAAATAATCAGAGAGTGTCCGAATTTGTGACGGAACCATTATAACTAAACCATATAAAACTCTTTGAAAAAGCATAAACACCAAAATGACTGAACCAAGCGTTACATCATTTGGTCCTCAATTATACATAGCCTAGCTACCTATGTATAATTTAGGAAGAATCATGTTATAAATAGAACAGTTATCTTTTCGAAGTTTTTAATAACAATTTTCATTCCAAAAAGACCGAATCTCGAGACAAAATAATCTGTTCATAAACCTCACTTTTAACCAACCCCAGTAAGATCTACACTTATTACCCATTACTCTCTTATACGAAGTCGAGAAAAATACGAAGCTAGAAACTATAAGAATTCACAACAATATGTGGAAAACACAAATAACATAAATTTTATTAGAAACCATGGAAGTTAATACATAGCGAGATGATTAACATCGGAAGTGCTAATAGTACAATAAACACAATATAAGGCATACAATCTTCAATAGGTTGGCCCACTATAGAAACAACAACCCCCACCAACCCAGCGATAGCAAGAGCCACCATAGGATGAAGCACCTTGATTATTCTGGAAGACAGATAACAGCGAACCATTAAAAACAATAACTAAACATAAAGACAAACGAGATTTTATTCCACATTCATTAAAGGTTACATCGACACACAACAAAGATACATTCTAAACCCACTAGCTCGAGATCCTCACCCCAAAAACTTATCCACGTTAATCGCTAAGATTGTGAGAGGAAAGATGAACACCAGAGATGCGATAAAGTAGTCGGAGTTTTCATCGGGGAAGAAGGCCAGATAAACGGCGACAAGGACGATGTACACAGTGGCGATAACAATGGCGATCGGCGGCATGGTTTAATTTTTTGGAAGAGATGAAGTAAAGTGAAAAAGGTGAAGTGGGGAGGAGAAAAGGGAAAGTTAAATAGGGAATATAAGTGGAAAAACTAGCCATTATTTTACTATTCACGATCATTAAAATTTCAAATCACTACCATTAAAAATCCACTAGTCTCGACCGCTAAAACACTAGACATTTAGTGTTAAATATTTCCTACTCTCGACCATTATTTCACTATTTGTAGTCTATAAGTTTAATTGTTGACCAAACATTCAAATTTATTTCGTCTAAGTACGAATAAATCTAGTTGGATTTCGTATCTTTGATATTCAAATAAGAAATCTCTCGACAATATCTTCCATAAACTCTCACCTCAGAACACCACATTTTTCAATACCTATCACGGACTGAACTTCGGGACGAAGTTCAAAATTGAGGGGTGGATACTTTAGGATTCTACGAAAATCCATTATAATAATCCTTGTTAATTAATAATAACCTCGAGTTACTGTTTAACAAAACCCATTTTTACGGGGAAATTTAAAATTTTTCTTGATATATTATTTTCATCACAACACGACATCACAACAATTAACGAATAACGACACTAGTTCTCGACATGTATTTGAAACGTAACCATTTCACGAATCACCCTTTACACTAATTCTGTAATTAGTACCAATAGAAATATACACTATAAACACTTTATCCACTAGTCAATATATTTCCTACTAATTACAACACTATTATTAAACTTACATTTAATTTCACCCAATTTAATCAAGCTACAAACCAACCGGACCCTCAACCCAACCCATCTCACCATTCGCAAACATCAGGCCCAACACCACCCTACACGCCACACAGCCCAACTTCAAAACCCAATTTCCTTTATCATTTTATGTGTAATCGACAGCCACAATACTTCCAGAAACGCGTCTCGTTCTCTCGAATATCAAACACGACCCACCCATATTTTTGCACCGTCTTACTCACGACCCACTAGACTTTACATGTGCCAAATTCCAGAATTTGAAGTCGAACATTGCTAAGATTTCCAAGACTCATTTAGTTGTCCCATTTTACTCAAATCGTGTACCCAAAAAAATCACAAAACCAACCATTTCGAAACCCGATTGTTTCTATGTCTCACTAATGCTAGTTTTAACATAAAAGAATGTTTAGAAAATGGATAGGACAACAGTGGGTGAGTTAAGCTCGCTAGTTCCAATTTTAAGCACCATAATATACAAAACGTATACATACACGTTACCACAACACAAAGGATAAGGATTATCTCTTTCATGAAATCTACCCAATATCTTGAACTGTCAGAAAACTAACCTATGTGTCCATTCAGCCACAGTAACCATCAATCATTGATTTGGAGTCTTTATGGTCAATAAAAACGTGTGACATTCTCTCTATAAATCCTACACTTTCTAGCTACTTTACACTGCCTATCCTTCACTCATTTCACTCTCACAAGACACCTTAAAAGCCAGAAATGCCTATCCCTCTTTAGAAGAACAGACCGAGTAAAGAACTAAGAACTTAAAAACATATCGAACTCACTAGCAAGCCTACTGCCTTCCCTCCTTTGTGCATCCGTCGAACTACACAGTAGCTTCCTCACCACCTTTAAGAGGTGTAGTAAGTACCTATTCTTCCTCTTACTTTCATTCCTCACATTCACATATCACGCATGCATGTTTTCATTCGAACGTATCATTTTTTTTATTTACTAGTACGTGCAATAAAGTTTACAAACCCACAAGGGGTGACAAACCTCCACTGAGGAAGGTATAGAAGTCACCTCACGACTCACTTTTACATTTAAAATATCACATCATGCATGGTTTCATCATTTCGTTCGGTTATATATAGTATCACTAAGTTACACTCGTTATTTTATGTTAACCACAAAGGGTAGCCAACCTCCACTGTGGAAGGTTGGGAAGTCTCGACCACCTTACTCTCACGTTTAGAACTTTAGATGTATGCTTTACTCGAACGTATATACATTCATTTCATGCAAACCTTACATCTCACGCACAAACTAAAACTGGGAAAGGCTAAAAATATGCTAAGAATTTGGTCCATATGAAACAGCCCTACGTCACCTTAAAAATGACCATATAACTCGACTTTCAAACTCACGACTACACTTTATTATCATGCGACCTGATAGCCCAAATGACTAGCTACCACATTTGTATAAACGACTCACCAAAATGACCAAGCTTCGACCCTCAAAAACTACCCAAGTGGAGCGCATAAATAAAACATATCACACGTACAAACTCAAGTTGTAAATACCAAAAATTATTCTAAGTGTTTTACTACTCAGAGAACAGCCCAAGTAGGCTACAAAATAACTTCATACATCACGAACCAACTTAACGACCCTAATTTATTTTTATACGACCCATTTCACAACGTGACTAGCTACACTTTTCATATAAACATCATGAGAAAATAACTGAGATACGACCTTTTAAAACCACCCAAGCATGTCGCACAAACCACTTTTGAAAACAGTCAAAAATAGCGAAGTGGGTTTCATAACCCATTAACCTGTTTTATGAGCTATGGGTATAAGCTGGGTTCTGGAGCTTTTTAGTATGGAAATAAGATGTAAAAAGTGAACTTTTAAACCGACCCAACTCACTTCAACATGTACAAACTAAAACGTGTTAACGGGCTTAGTTATGTAACTCGTTAAGGCCCATTTAGTGTAAAAATAAGCTACTGACCAAATAAGCTGTTAAAGTAAGCTTCTTTTAACTTAATTATAACTCAGAAAAATGCGCCACCTTTTTCTCCACCTTATTTGCACTTTTGGACTAAAAATGTAACGCTAATTGACTAGAGGGACTAAAACTGCCAAACCGTGAAAATTATGGACTGAAGCTGTGAAAACAGTTTATAGAGAACCTAGAATGACATATCATTGAACTCCAAGCCTTATTTGTACTATTGGACAAATTTTGGATTATTATGGACTTTGGACTTAACTGAGGACTAACGATGTGACGCACGCACAGTTTGGGTAAAAAGAGTAACAATCTAAAAATGGCAAGGACCTACTTAATTTCACTTGACATTCTTAGTTTATTTTTCATTTTCACCCCATCACTTCATATGCATTTTCATATTTTTCGTTACATGTTATTTACGTTCTCGTTATTTATTATAACTAGGATTTAACGATTTCACTTTGCATATCATTTCAGCATATTTTGAGAAGGTAATATTTTGAGTCAATAGATATAAGAATCAGGATAATATTATATATATATATATATATATATATATATATATATATATATATATATATATATATATATATATATATATATATATATATATATATATATATATATATATATATATATATATATATATATATTATTTTTAACTTGAGGCATTTTAAGCATATCACACTCACATCACCGATCAAATCGTTATACGATTTATCCTTTCCACATTCGTTATTAGTAGTAAGTTAGACTCTTAGACTTCGCTTATATTCAGGTCTCGTATTGAAGAAGTTTACGTGATCGTTTATTGCCATAAAGTCCCTCGATCATGAGCCATTAATCACTGCGGTGAGCGCGAATATAGTGAACAGCTTCGAAACCTGTTAGAGGCTGACGACCTATCCCACTAAATACTTGGACGGAATGCCTACATGGTTAGTCGTATTTAGTCGCGATACACTATATTTGAGAAAAATAGGAATTGGCAAATCACCTATTACATGAGGGCTAAAAACACCCATCAGTAACCCTGATGGGACACTGCCGTTTTACGGTACTCTGTTAACGTTTTGCGTGTCATGAGGCTTAGGGCAATATAACTTTATGAATATATGAATGTTTCATATATATATATTAGGATACAGCTGTATTTAGTAACCACCACTCCACACTGATAGATTTCAGACACTAGATTAATATTTTTATTATGTGTTATGATTATGAATCATGTACTTGAACCTTAGTTGTTATCATATGTGACTAAATTGTGAATTCTACAAAAGACAACCCAAAATGTTTGGCATATCGTTACATTTAAAAGTTGACTTAACATTCTATTTCGAGCATATAACAGCGTAGCTCATCTTCATTTATAACTTGAAACTTATGATTTTGGAGATCATACATGAGTTGCTTGTGGATTTTTATACAACACAACTTGTTATTTATTTCATGAAGAACTATTATTTACTTCGACAATCACTATACACCTGTTAAATTCAGTGAAAGAAAGTTATTTTATATTAAACTCCACGAACTCACCAACCATTGTGTTGACGTTTTAAGCATGTTTATCTCAGGTAATTAACGGAGCAGGACAAGACACGGAGAGGGCATCTTATACTCTGATAAATAAACTGGTGTAAAATCAAATATGTCATTCATTCCAAATTACCACACTTTTGTGGGATTTTCAAATAAGATATTTCCCTTTTATACCAAAATTATTATTTCGAATGACATATAACTTTCAAAATGCCTATTCTGGACCGTTTTTCTGAAATTTTAACTCGATCCTCACCGTAACACCCTAAATACTTTTCCGCAGCCACTAAACAAATTAGGGGGTGTTACATCATCAAACACCTTGTGTGCAACAAATATGACTAAAACGCTATCTTTAACGTGCGATATCTCATTCATATCATTTCGGATTTGAGTGATTCAAATTTCTAGGTAAAGAGTGAACGAAAATCTATAACTTTCATGTTTTAAGTTTTTCACGATTCGGCGTTTATGAGGGTAAAAAGTAGGGCCAAAATGCCAAAAAAATAAGGAAAATCAAGACCCATTTGATATGTAAAAAAAGTTTCAAAATTTTTAACAAAATTTATACCAAATTAAAGAGGATTAAATTTTAAAAATTATGGTGAAATCGGTTTTTTTTTTTTTTTTTTTTTAAATTTTCATTTAAGAGATATGTGCATTTGAAATTTAAGGTGGAAAAGCAAAAACGGTTTAAATTACAATTTTAACCCTAGGCGAATTTTTTGAATAAAATAGATGATGGAACACTTGTCAAATAATGAGTGGCTTTATACATTTTGTAAAATTTGATTACTTTTCAATTGATCCACTACGTTTTTACTTAAGGATAGAGTTGTAAACGAACTAAACGTTCGGTGAACATGTTATGAGCCGTTCGGTAATATGTCCGTTTATATTCGTTTACTTATTAAATTAACGAACATGAACAATAATTTATGTTCATTTAGTTAGATGAATAAACATGAACAAAAGTCTTGTCCGTTCATTTATATTCGTGAGCGTCCGATTATGCTTTCATTAACGTTCGTTTAGGCTTGTATATTGTATATTTTTTTATACACTTTAAAAGTGATTTACTTAAACAAAATAACACTTATAAAACATATTATTATTTATAATTTTAAAATTTTATGTTTATTTGTCTATGTTCATGTATGTTCGTTCATTTATACTCGTTTAATATCTTATTGACGAGCATAAACGAAAATGAACAACCTTAGTTTCTTAACAAACAGACATGAACAAGAAAATTTGTTCGATTAAGCGATCGTGTTCATTTATTTGCACGGTTAATATTAAACGAACGAACAGGAATAAAGCTCCGTACGTGTTTGTCTGGTTCATTTATGGCCCTAGTTAAGGAGTATCTATCTCTTTTCCAACATTGTGCCTTGATTATGGACTTAAAAAGGTCTCCAATAAATATGAAACTTAGTCCATATGAACTCATAATCTTTGCACAGATAGTTGAATGGGTCAAAAGGCAAGATGTATTTGCTTCTTGGGCCATCAAGATGTAATGATGCTTATTTTTTGTAGAAGTGGGCCAAAATAATGGATTTGGTTGCACAAAAGGTTTGATATTGTATATAGTTATACACAACACACACAGTCACACACTCACACATAAGTCATAATTTTGAGCTCTATAATCATTAAAACACATATTTCACTACACCAGGGTTGTGTATATGCTTGAAATAGTCATTCCAATCAATTTTTTCGGATCAAAATAGAATATATTGACTTCAACTTAATTTTCCATAACTGCTTCACATAGCTTTTTTAGTATTTGTATCGTCGTGTTTGACAAATAAGAAAGAAGTTACATCATATTTGAAAGTGCAATACCATCTCTGAGTCGTTAATAATTATTGATATCCATATTTATATCCATATCATTTAGTGATCAATTTCATTCATCCATATCCATGGCAGATGGATTGGATCATGCGGACATCCAACGGATAGGATGTCCATTGCCATCCCTAGCGCTTAGCGTTTCAAATGTTAATTCATAGTGAATTGGACTACTGACTGATTATACAGTCTGTTTTCAAGGGAACTCGAAATATCGTAAAGAGAAGTGTATACCCACGTACTACAGGTAGATCTTAAAGTATATATTATTAATCTAAATACAAAATCATTTGATAAACTATAAATAAATATTTGATAAAAGGTTAGCAAAAGAATCATGAAAGAAACATTTACATAAACTTTAAGAGTTAGATTATCAGTTTTATAAATGTATGTGGGTTTTGTAAGACATTTATAACCATAAGGGGTGTTTTCTAAAAATGTTTATAATTCATAGGGGTTGTTTTGTAAAATCGTCAAAACAATAATATTATTTTAATTTTATAATAAATTTATTATTACTTTATTAAAAATATGTATTAATTTTATATTTTAAAATTACTATTCACTTAGGATCGTAAATGTGTAATAGTAATAATAATAATAAAATTTTTATTGCTCGCGCGTTGCAGCGGGAGAAAAACATTTATTTTGTAGCTACTAAATAAAGTTTTAACACTAATACGTTATTTCAATACAAATTGATAGCAGTAATAAGAAAAATAATGTTAAGGAGTAAAAATATAAAATTTAATGGCTCTAAAAGTTCATTCGTTATATTTTTTTAGGGATAATTATCTATAAATGTATCAATCTTGACACTTTTTCTTTTGTTGTAAACTCAACTTTTAATTTTCTTATTATAAGCATCAAACTTTTAATATTTTTTATTTTATGTATCATTCTTTTAATATTTATTATTATATGTATCATTAGTGTTAAGTGTTGTATTTGTTAAGAGTTAACTACATTTTTGGTCCTTGTGGTTTGCTGGGTGTAACAATTCTAGTCCATTAGTTTGGTCCTCAATACATAACCTCAGCTAGTACAAAATACATAACCACCGCCCACCCACCACCAATTACCACCATCAATCACCACCACCACTCACCACCGCCACCCACTACCACTACCGCCACCTACCACCACCACCCACCACCGCCACCCACCGCCATCACCGCCACCTACCACCACCACCAATCACCACCACCACCCCCACTCCACTATTGCCACTACCGCCACCCACCACAAACTTACCACCCACCACCACCAATCACCACCACTACGCAACACCGCCACCCACCACCACCGCCACCCACTACTACCGTCACCTATCACCACCAATCACTCACCACCGGTGATGGTGGTGGGTGGTGGTGGTGGTGAGCGATGGTGGTGATTGGTGGAGGTGCTGGTAAGTGGTGGTGGTAGGTAGTGCTGGTGGATAGCAGTGATGGGCGGTGGCGGTGGTCGCTGACAGTGGTAGGTGGTGATGGCGGTGGGTGTGGTGGTGAGTGGTGGTGGTAGTTGATGGGTGGTGGTGGTGGGTGGCGGCAGTGTGTGGTGGTGCTGATTGGTGGTGGTAGGTGATGGTGGTGGTGGTGGTAGTAACAGTGGGTGGCGATGGTGAGTGGTAGTGGTGGTAGGTGGTGGTGGTAACTGGTGGTGGTGGTGGGTGGCGGTAGTGGTAGTGGGTGGCTGTGGTGAGTGGTGGTGGTGGTGATTGGTGGTGGTGGTAAGTGGTGGTGGTGGTAGGTGGTGGACTTACCTATACTACACTATAACGGTTAGGTACACTGCCTAGAAGATTGTAAAAATTCCTTGCGAGGGTTACAATTCACGCATCACTATCAGTATTTTAATCCTAAGTTAGTTCTAACTAGACCTAATCTAACACAAGGGGGTTTTCAGCCTGAGAGACTGGCACGATGTGTAGATTAAGTAAACTATAATTAAAAGTAATAAGGCGAATGACACACACGTATACAGATAGAAAAAAGATACAGATAAGAGGCCTGGCCGATAGTAAAGAAGATTTGTCACTCGTTTAATTGCTTAGTTATATAAGATGAGTACTAAAATCTATTCTCTCTCAGTGGGTGCTTACGTGTATGCGCATATCATTCCAATGTTTAGATCCAGTCTAAACGTCTAGATTTTGGGTATTAAGTTTTCTCGACAGACTAATCCTGTCACGATTAATCAGATCTCCGCATAAAGTGCACCTTAATGATTACTAAGTTTATGTATTATTTATCCCTTAAGGGCTTACATTAATCATGCAAATGATGTTAATGAAGTAATTATGCGAGCCTAAGGTCGACAAGGCACGATAAACTATGTAAGTAATCAAAACATACGCATAAGCATCCAATAAAACATCAAATATTCATTATAAAAGCTGGAAACAATTAAGTCCGATCAAATAGTGAAAAAGATGCTAATTCAACGATTAAAAGATTACTAATACAAACTAAATGAATCTTCCTATGTATTAAAGTAGTAGCACGACCTTCTTATTTCTCTGAATTCGTCCTTCTAGTTGTGTCTTGTGTGGTCAAGTCGTCGCCTTCTGTGGTATATTATGTGTGTCGAATTTGGCAGTCGAATGGGGTATTTATACATTCTGGAAACAGAATCAATACGGCGTATCCATTAAGTTGATACGCCGTATCTAGGTAACTTCGCGTGGGGTCAAAGATTATTATATTCAAGAATATTCGTACACCGTCATATCATACGGCGCACCTTCGGTCTTTATACGGCGTATGCATGTCTTCAATATCTTGGATTTCTGGTGAAGTCTTGAGATTAATACGCTGTATCTCTGGGATGTCATGCGGCGTATCTGGAGTTGAAAAAGTCAGTTCTTCTTACGTTGACCAATGTTTTATATACGGCGCATGGGATAAATCCATGCGGCGTATGCTTCAAAGTCAGGCAATGGTTTTCATAATTGTCTAATTCTTTCTGTACAGCGTATCTGTCTAGAATGATATAGCGTATCTTCCTTCAGTTAAGTAGACTTTTCCAACTTGATCCATTTTGCTCCAATTTACGATCAAAATAGCTAACTTTCACCAAATGCTTGTTTGTAACTGAGATTTACAAAAGTAAGCGATTAAGTATCAATTCTCATATAAAATAATATAAAACAAGCAATAAACATAGGAAAAATCATGATAATAAAATGTTGTTATTTGATATCATCAAATATCCCCTCACTTGAACTTTACTTGTCCTCAAGTAAACCTTAGATTTAAACTTATGAAAACGTATCCTAAACATTCGTTTAGGATTTTTTTTATGGTTTAGGCATTCATTCGTTTGATCTCAATTGCACAACCAAACACCTCACGAAGTAGGAAAATGAAATCACTCAAATCACTCAACTAATTTATGTGGTAACATTTAAGTAATTCGCTCAATTGCTCGGCCATGATGAATATTCTATCTTAAGCTTGGCAAGGATACACATCTCCACCACTAAAGTTAGGGAGTGACAAGTCTAAAGCGGTAAATTGGGTTAAACATGATAAGGCTTAAGGGTTAAACCTGGCTTCGTTCAAACATCTCCTACACAAAATTAGTAGATCGCTGGCGCGAGCCCTCGATTCCTCAAACAACGGATGATCACTAAGGTGGAACCTTAGATCGCTGGCAGTCTAAAACTTGGATAGTCACTACCTTATTCATGCACTTGACATTCTTACTAAGCCATTACCATATTCGGATGCTCGAAAGCTAACAACGAATACAGTAACTTGGTAAAGGGTAGGGATAAAACATTGGGAAATACATAAATTGGTGTAAAATAAAAATAAACAAACAGGTAGATTAAGTCCTAACAAGTGTGGTTAATTACTTCCCAACCATCCCATGAAAAAGACACAAATCATAGACTAACTCACGCTTTAACACGGAAACTCACGCTTTATAGGTAGACACGAATTAGACTCAATGATATCTCAATCAAAGAATAAACCTTAGTTGGCGTTCTCATAACGGCCAACTCCCTTGCAATCCATAAATATAATACAACAGTCAGTAGCGATATGTCTACAAATACATAACTTTACATCATTGGTTTATAATACGTACAAACATACTCTTTCTTATTCTTTTCATTTTTTTTTTATATTTTTTTTAACATAAAACCACTAATGGTGTAAAATTTCACCACATCACAATCATAATAAATCTGGATGATTTTTCCATACTTTTCAATACTTCAGATATAAAAGTAATAGTGAAAGTAGTGAACACACAAAAATAAAAATACAATATCTACTTTCACTTCCCATTGCATTGTGCAATTCCCGACCTAACCATAGATAATAATTATGCACACGAACACAAGAAATGCGGGGAATACACACTTTTACCAAAAGCAACTAGCCACCGACTTAAATCTACAGGGTAGGCTAAGGTGTAAGGGTGTAACAAAACATTTAAACATTGGTGTAAGAAACGAAAGGAATGGCTCTAAGGGTTTTTCTAGAGGTATCTAACTCTAATAATGAGAGTAACAAAAGGATTAAACATGGGGATTAACTAACCAGTGTAGGTAGTTAATATAACACAACATATGTAGGCTATTTGGGTGTAATCCTAGAAATTTACCGAGTTAGACAAGTCACTTCAATTATATCAATAATACTCATTATGGTGGTCTCGAATAGTATACAAGCCAAGTTCTAAAGTTTACTACAAGTCACCGGCACACTCATATTTTTGTGGAATTTGGGTAAAATATTGGGAAACGGATAAGGCTTAATTCTCAAAATATGGAAATAAGGGTTATGTGTGTGGTTATGCAACTTTGATTTCACAAAAACATGCTAGAAAATTTTTAAATTTAAGCATATTAAGCATATTTTTAAAAAATAAGGATAAGTAACGTTTTAATTCTCCATCCCCCCACTTAAGATAAACAACGTCCTCATTGTTTAAAATGAAATTAAAAACGAGAAATAGAAAGAATTAGAACAGAAAACTCGCCTGAGATTTACTCGGTATGATCCTCCATTAAACGTTTGTGAGCAACTTTTTATTTTCTGTGTGTAATGGCGTCTGTATACCAGCATGGCTACAACACACAGAAAATACAGAATGTATGTAAACCACCACTTCCTTGTAATCAACTTGTGTTAATAAACATGAAAATCATAGCTAGTGCGTCTCTGGTTAATCGATGGTTAGTAAAAATAAAATTAAAAACTAAAAATAAAAACTGTAAATTTCATCAAGTCAGTCGATACGCCGCACCCATGGGAAGGGATGCGCGGGTATCGAGCCTGGAATAAAACTTATAATAATACGAGTCAAAAATTTCATGCGCCGCATCCCAAATCCAGGATGCGTTGTATCAAAAGATCTGACAGAAAGTTTCAAAGTGCATAAAATAAAATAAAATAAAAAATTCAGAAAATTAAAAGGATAGATATGACCAGTACGGTCGATACGCCGCATCCTTTTTAGGGGATGCGCCGTATCGATGTGCAGGTCTGACAAACTCGATAACAGAAAATAGAAAATAACATGAAAGATAAGCATGGGTTGCCTCCCACAAAGCGCTTGTTTTTGTTCGCGTCACGAGCCTGACTCCACCCTTATTTATCGTGTAATAGGGTGTTCATCCCCCCACTTGGAATCAAGTGCGGGTGATAATAGCAATAAACACTATAAGAGTGTAAATTTTCTACTAAAGATGGAAGAAATAAATAAAGATCATACCTTGGCAATATATGTACTTCTTTATTATCCTTACCCGGTTTGGTTGACAAATTGGATGACTTGACCATTCCATGTGAAAGAGTAATATGTAGAGGAAAAATGAATCTCCTTTCTTCTTGGTAAGTCTCTTTGGTAGTAAGGCATCCCTTGACTTCCGTAAAAGATGAGAAAGGGTCTTTGGCAAGTAAAAGTTTGAGTTCCACTATATCTTTCATAAGGTCGAAATCATCATCTTCATCAATCATAGTAATGTTTAAGAGCTCATCTTCAAATTCTTCCTCGAGCTCCACCAAAAATGTGTTGATCACAGGTGCTTTATGTGCTTCATTAGGTAGTGTAATATACTCCTCCTCATCATCCATTTGTTTTGCAACCTGTTTAGAAATTCTAGCAAGATTATTAGTAATGGGATCAATAATATTTAATAAATTTGTACCACTTTGTGCTGTAAGTGACTCCAATTCATCTTGTGAGTCTCCATCTTCAACTAGTGGTCTTCCAATTTCATCCTCGTCCCGAATATCCGCCATAAATAAGTCATTCCATATTTCTTCAAAATCCCTCGTTGGGTCAAAATCTGGCTTATCCGTTCCACACCTGAATACTTCCTTTTGTTGTGGTAATTGCGGTATGTCATCGTACAAAATATCATCAAACCTTTCAATATTGGTATACTCGTTATCTTCATCCGAGGGAATATCATCATGTTGTTTTTGATAAGATGAGAATATATATTCCAACTCGGGCGGAAACTCACATGCAATTGTGGCATACTTCATCATTCCAGATTTATCTTCCACTTCTTCTTTGGCAATTCCCGATGAATAAGTGTCTTTGAAAGCAATTGCTGGAATCTCATATGCGTTAAAATCATATGATTCTTCTTCAACTTGTGCAATTTCTGGAGAAAAAACACCATCAATAACAATTGCCGGAATTGGTTTCATGTTATACGACTCCTCCTCATCATCATCATTTGATATATACCAAGCGTGTTGAAACGGCAATTTGTTTCTTTCTTTCCTTGACTTTTCCTGTCCCAATAACAAGTATTCTTCCATAGTAATTTTTTCCATGTCGATGAATTGTGCACCATATCTTGCTGTTTGCCAATCGTACACCTGATTATTGCTCAAGTCTCTTTCCTCTTCAAGCCTAACATATTCTTCCATAGTAATGTCCTGATTGTCTATCTCCATGATCACCTGAAAGATAAATAGCCAAGAAAACCAGCAGTAGACCAAATTCTGCTACTGAATCAGACAATTGATACGCCGTATTTAGGAGATTAAATACGTCGTATCAAAATTTAACCTAACAGTTTGTATTCAAAAAATAGATATGCAGTATTGATAAAAATCAATACGCCGTATGAGAAAAAGCTCATGCGTCGTATGGCTTTTAAGGTTTAAAAATTGGGCCAAATGTACAAGTAGTCCGGTCTATTAAGGTGTAGGGATTTTTTAGCCCCAAAAAAGTCGCTTTCTCAAAATAGCCCAAGAAATAAGCGACTTTCAAAAAGTCACTTAAAGCGACTTTTTTTGTCAATTAAGCGACTTACTATTTGTGTCTTTTTGCAGCCAAAAAGTTACTTTTTTAAGCGACTTTTGCTAGATTTTAAGCGATTTTTTAACTTTTTAAGCGACTTTTCGCTAGGGGCCAAAAAGTACACGCCACATGTCGCTCCCACATTTAGTCGCTTATTTCTTGGGCTATTTTGAGAAAGCGACTTTTTTGAGGCTAAAAAAGCCCAACACTTAAGCGACCGGGCTATTTGTAGAATTGGTCCTTAAAAATTTTCTGATTAAAAACAGAATACGCCGTATCCAATAAATTAGATGCGTCGTACCCGAATTATTAAATAAGGTATGTTGTATATAAAATAAAAACACAGTACGCCGTATCTAAATAATTAGATGCGCCGTATCGTTTTGTTCAGCAAAACACCGCAGACAGTAATCTATGCAGAAAAACAGAAAAACGAAAAATAAACAAAAATACATAAATCAAACAAGCAAGAAAAATAATAAATATGCAAAATATACAATGAATGCAATAATACACAACAAATTTAGTGAATTAAAAACTAAATAAGTTAAAAACTAAATCAAAACACTAACAAATATTCAAGTATTAAACAATTCACTCCCCGGCAGCGGCGCCAAAAACTTGATGTGTTCTCGTTGTAGGTATAGATTATGTTATCAAGTTTTAAATTTATATTTAGCCGACTTAACCTATAACAAACATTAACGGGCAGTGTACCCGATCAATGTAGCCTAGTTGGTAAGTAGAGTGTCGATCACTAAGAGTGGAACGTTAACACCTAACTATCTATCTGATAAGGATTTATTTGGTACCTTTTTAAGGGGTCATTTAAGCCCAAAATCGTATTAATATGATCAAATATTGCCTCAAATCGTTTCTTTTTGCATTTTAGGTACTTAGGACGGAAAATCTGGAAATCGGCACTTTTTGGGCGTATTTGGATGAAAAAGTGAAGAAAACGACGAAGTCACGAAATTCTGTCCGATATGGAGATCTGAAGGCGTCACACGCTACAACGTAACGCCGTCACTTGTTGCTAACGATGGATTTTTGGCGCCAGGTTAACAAGAGACGCCTCAGATGAATTCTTAAGACCTACAACCTGACAGTGTCAGGTGTTATTTGAAAATGAGAGTCACGTGTTAAGCTAACAAGAGACGGCCCAGACACTTACTAAAGGATGGCGTCAGACATAACGTGACGGCGTCAGAGGATACCAGGTGAAGCCATCATAACGGCGACTTGCACAAGACGAAACCCTAATCATAGCGAACTGACGGCGTCAGGACCTATAAGCTGACGCCGTCAGAGTTGTAATTCTATATATACTTTCATATGTTTTTCATAATTAGTGTAACATCTTGGAGTAGGGTTTTGTGGACGAATTTAGCAGCTTTTGTAAGGGTTCTACAGCCCCCAAAACACATGTTTTATTGAAGATAAGTTATCTGTTTAATCATTCAATATGTCTATGTGTTGTTTGAATACTTGTTTATCTTCTCTTCTCTTTAACATGCTAGCTTAGATTTATTTGTGTTGCTTAGATCTAATGAAACCTAGTTGTTGATAATTGATTTGTCGTCTCTTGTTTAGTTGATTGTCTCGCGTTAGGCTAAGAAAACTGGCTGACCTCTTATATGTAACTAGCTTGAACGTCTTAGAAACGCAACCGTAGAGTGCACTATTGGTTTTTCTAGTTGTATTTATTGCATGAATTGCGGCTTGTAGATCCTAGAAAACTTAATAGACATTAAGGTTTTTAGGGGAGACTAAGATTCATAGAGTTGGGGACTTCAGCACCTCCCCACGACCAATATTAAGGAATACAATGCTTCAACTAAAACAAGGACATGACAATTCAAAAAATCAGTAAGAGATAACTAGGGACTAATTAATCTAAGTGAACACGCTTTTCCCTATCATAAGAAGTTACCAAATTTACTTTTCTTGTTTAATTAGACCAGAGTTAGTTTTATAATTAGTTTTTGGGTCAGTTGACTAGCAACTAATTCAACCCACACTTTCAAAACCCGAGATTTTAATTTCTTTCATAAAAAAATATAAAAATACAAAAAGAATCATCCCTCACCTCTAGACCTATCTCATCATACATTTTGACCATTCCACAACTATTGCGAGACTATTCCCATAAAGAACGATCAATCCCCCGGACTTACCTATACTACACTACAACGGTTAGGTACACTGCCTAGAGGATTGTAAAACTTCCTTGCGAGGGTTACAATTCACGCATCAAGTTTTTGGCGCCGCTGCTGGTGAATAGTTAATAGTTTAGGTTCAATTTCTGTCTCGTTTAGGTCTATTCACTAGATTCCTATCAAGTGAGATTTTATTTTCTTTTTATTAGCTTTCTGTAGTATATCTTTTTCTTTGTGCGATTGTTCGTAAAATCTTTTTCATCAAATATGTCTGTTATTCGTGTATTTCGTCGTAGAAATTTTCAACTACCTGTTCCGGCCCCCGTTATGGAGGTCGCGAATCCACCCAACCTTTCACCCGACCATCACTTTGGTAATAATTTCGAAATTAACGATTCGGATCATGAAAACGATTATAGAAATAGTCCTTTTTATTTTTCGGATTCTGATGAGGATTTAAGTGATGGAGAAGTCATTGATGAGATAAGGAAAGAGGATGAAGTGGATCCACTTAAATATGTTGAACCTAGAACAAGGATTGAGAAAGATAGCCTTTTTAATATGCAATTTCCTTGTAAAATTGTATATAGGAGTTTTGATGCATACCTTAACTCATCTTTGCCAATGAATACAATCTCTCGTGCTAATTATAATAAAATCATGGTAAAGGATTTAGAATATCAAGGAAATAATATTGTGGCTAGCGTTGAACCATTGCATGTTTTTGTCGGAAGTTTTGTTTACTTGGTAGATTTTATGGTCATGGAGAACCTAGGAGAATTTATTTATGACAAGTTGACCCAAGTCATATTTGGAAAACCCTTTAAGAGGCTAACTAAGTTAGATGAGAAACTTATGGATGGGTTAATCACATTCTCGGATGGAGATGAGGATTTTGTCAATCAAATGCCCCGTTCGCACCCTAGGTTTAAGGATTTTACAATTGAGGCATGAAATAAGTTTGCTCCACTTGAGATTTTGAGCGAGAATGATAAAAGGAGTGGACTTAAATATCCAAATGAGAAAAATAATAGATACTATCGAGGATGTTTAGAGTTGAATGATGAATATAAGAAAGATGAGGCAACAATTAAGTGGCTCACGCTTGGTTATGTGAGCATAGATGATAGGCCATGACTTTAAGTCTAGCTACAAAACTCGTTAATAAAGAAAAGCGCTTCTTGGGAGGCAACCCATGCTTTATCTTTGTTTGTTTGTTTGTTTTTATTTTGTTTGATTTCATATATATGCTCCATCATGATTGTTTAATCTTTCATGTTTCAAAATTAATTTGTGAAGATGCTTTATTTTGTTTTTAACCTCGTCTTAATTACATATAAAGGTATTTTACAAAAAGATAAGTGTAGGGAAGATCATATTGGTTTACAAGAACAAAGTCGAACATGAAAGTTAACAATTAATGATTAGCATATATATTTGTGTGTTTGTTTGAGTCAAATGCTTGTATCGAGTCACAATAAATGTTTTGCAGAATTTCCAGGTTTTAATAATCAGATTTTTCCAGAAACAAAACGCAAAAATACTATCAGGTCAATCCTGACGGCGTCAGGGTTAACACCCGACGGCGTCAGGCACTGTAGCAGCACAGTTTTCCAGAATTTTGTTTTTCTGCTGGAACTTAATTTTTGAAAATTTTCAGAATTTCAAATTTCCAGGAATCTGTAAACATTTATTTTGCAAGCATTATATATTATTCGCTTTCTAGGATTTAGTTTTTATATATAGTATTTACCGCCGATTTTATGCGAGGTTTTGTGTTTTGTTTTCTTAGTGAATTACATGTTATATTGGACAGGAAAATAAACTTCAACAAGAGCTCATCATACTTCAAACGTGCACATCTTTTATTTTCTTGGAGGAGGATTTAACCATGTTTTCACATCGTCCATGCCGAGCAAATCAGGAGAGTATTAGTTTCTTTCATCTATTTTATTTTTCCCTTTATCATAACTTTGATACTTTTCAAGAACATTGGGGACAACGTTCAATTTAAGTGTAGGGAGGGTAAAATGGGATACCTTAGAAACTATAACTTCGCTTGATATTTGCTTTGTCTTAGAGTAAATGTGTAATAAAACTAAAAGAGATACTTGTTAGGGCAATTTTGGCACCAAATTTAATTTTTTTTTACAACATATAGGAGTGAAACTTTAGTTTTAATAAGCGTCTCATTGATAGGAATTATATAGCTAGCACAAAAACCCTTCCACTCAAAAATTTTCCACCCCAAAAATGTGAGGTTCGCCTTTAGATCTTTAGGAAAAGCATTTACCTTTAATGCTTATGAGTATACCGGTAGTATATAGATTCTAGAACTTGCGTTTGTGATGCATCCCGAGATCGCTAGTGAGACTACATTCATGTAGTTAGGATTTACTAAATGATAAGAGGCATTAGGATAACCCTTGTTTTAAACCTGTTTTATTACTTGACCAATGTAGCCAAGATACTTGACCAATAAAGTCAAGTAATTTTCCCACACCCTTGCGATGTACTCATCTTTAGTACACGATACCCCTAGTACACCCCTCAGAGCCTATCCTTTTCACGATTCTCGTGATATTTCGGTGGATTTCGAAATATTAATAAAGAACATTGTTTACAATCTACCCCCAGATGTACACCCAAATCGCCTTAGCCTACCTTGTATGCACTCATTTTTAATGCATTATTGTTACAACTTATATGTTAAACCCTTTATTAACTGTCTAATTGATTACATGGTTGCTAAGTCGAGTCATATGTTGTAAATACAGTTTTGGGACGATTAGGACTCATGGGTTAAAGTACTAGTTGTTATGGAGTAATAGGGAAGAATGTCAATGATTATTGCCCCCATATGTGCATTAATGTTTAAAGTACTCCACGTGTTTTGATTTTCTTAATTCGGGTCGTTAGTTAGTTTTATTCATTTAAAAGTTCAAGTGTAGGAAGGTTGCAAGTAATCCCTTTGATGTATTATTTTGGATGGTAGGGCAAGAGTGTATGAAAAAATATATATATATATATATAAAGAAAAAAAATCGAAAAAAGGGGGAAAAATGAAAAAATGATAAAAAGAAAAAAAAATAGAAAAAGAAATGAGAAAAAACATACGGACTACCATCCCGTTTTTTATTTTTGTTTAAGTCAAAATAGTGTCTTGAAAAAAATACAAAAAGAGTTAGTAGTTAGCGAGTCGAGTAGAGTCGAGTCTTGGCTTAGCAACGCCTCATTGTACATGTAATTAACCAAGATGATTAACTTGCCACTAGTAAATTTCCCTTTATCCAACAAAACCATTTTTTTCCATACCCTTACACCTAACGTTATAACCCTTGAAAAGACCTCTTTGATAGTTTATCCTAGAAGCTTACGCCAAAGTCGTGGAGGTTTGATCCATTCTCAAGCCTATGGTAATCTATGAGCTATGACAGGATATTTTCCCGTTTCCATTTGTTATATAACTTTATACAACCGAGAGATGTGAGAATCCAAACACTTTATGAGAGGTGCTAGTATATAATTTTCGTGCTTATTTTGACTAACGTGGAACGATTGTATGTTGTAATTACTTTTATATTAGTGTTAAATGACCCCTAACTTGTAAATTGATTGGGATAAAAGCATATTTGCTTGAGGACAAGCAAATCTCAAGTGTAGGGATATTTGACAAGGATTTATTTGGTACCTTTTTAAGGGGTCATTTAAGCCCAAAATCGTATTAATATGATCAAATATTGCCTCAAATCGTTTCTTTTTTCATTTTAGGTACTTTGGACGGAAAATCTGGAAATCGGCACTTTTTGGGCGTATTTGGATGAAAAAGTGAAGAAAACAACGAAGTCGCAAAATTCTGTCAGATATGGAGATCTGACGGCGTCACACGCTACAACGTGATGCCGTCACTTGTTTCTAAAGATGGATTTTTGGCTCCAGATTCACAAGAGACGCCTCAGATGAATTCTGGAGACCTACAACCTGACGGCGTCAGGCATTATTTGAAGATGAGAGTCACATGTTAAGCTAACAAGAGACGGACCAGACACTTACTAAAGGACGGCGTCAGAGGATACAAGGTGACGTCGTCTGTAACACCCGGTAATTTTCCAAACCATTTTACTAGCCAAATATTTATTTTTGCATCACATTAGCAGTTGAACTTTTTCTGAATATATTTGAACTTGAGAAACGTGAGATATCTTGAGAAAACGCGAAATGAATCGAACTTGCCAAATAAATTGATTTCGGAAAAGTTATGCATATTTATACTCGTTTTTATCAGAAAAAAATTTTCGGAAACAATGGCGCAAGTTTCAAAAATTTTTGAGTCCGTTTGGAACCTCGAATGGGCCCCACAGTGTTTAAAGCAAAAGTTTAACCAACTTGACAGTTTCTACCCCCGTCCAATATTTACCCTGCACCCCCTGCACTTTGCTTTGCACAAGTTTAGCCCCTCACTGGGTATAAAAGGCCCGATTTTAATATTTTATTCCATTTTCACTCTCTCTCACTATCTCCCCACCTCCTGCCAATCTTCGGCAGCCACCGTCACCGTCGGCAACCACCGTCGCCGGGAAATTTTCCGACGAAACCAAAACTTATACCAATCGATAGATCCGGATCTCCTTGTCTTTTCTGGAGAGTTTCAGCTCCAACCGAGCCGTCTAGCACCACAACCGCCACCATGCGCCGTCTTCTCTCTTCGAAAAGGTATCCCATGCACCTTCTTTCTTCTTCGTTTTAATTTTAATCCAAACCCTAATTCGTATATTTTATTAAACCAAATAATAAATAATGAAACGTGTTAAAAACCTTTCGAATCTAAACAAAAACGTGTGGATCTAAAATTTTACGCTGTGAAAACCCTCGACTCAGTCCGAGTCAGGGTGACTCACCGAGTCAACTCGCGTTGACTCGGGGTGAGTCGATTATATTTTTATTTATTTCGTGCGATTCTAATTTATATTTATTTTGTAGCGTTGGATTTGGAGTTATTGGTCCGAGTTGGTCCTGAATTTTGAAGCCGAGAGCCCTTGAGCTCGTATGACGCTTTGACCATGACTCATTGAGTCACGGCAGTACTGGGTTTAGGATTAGGGTAGTTTTAGTATAGTTTTAATTTTTATTTTATTTCGATTTGGTTGTATTAATTTGATTTGGATTTATTTTTATTCGATATGGTTGTATTCAATTAGATCTAGGTTTGTTGGATTTGATTTGTTGTATTCGAATTTGGTTTTTGGTTTGTATAACTGGTAGTGTTGTAACTGTGGTAACCTAGAGCCCTTTTGGCTCGTGCTAGGTTCGAACCGTGACTCAAAAGAGTCACAGCGAAACATCCTGGTTATGCTATGTTAGAATTAGAGTTGGATTGGATTTGGAACTTTTGGATGTGGTTGTGTTGTTGGTTATCCGAGAGTCTATTGACTCGGAATGGCTCGAGCCGTGACTCAAAAGAGTCACGGCATAGCCTCGAAGGTCTTGTTGTGATGTGGATTTGGATTTAGTTGTGTTATTGATTATCCGAAGCCTATTGGCTTAGAATGGCTCGAGCCGTGACTCAAATGAGTCATGGCATAGCCTCGTTATACTTGTGTTGGATTTGATATTGATTTGGATTTGGGGCTGTATTGTTGTAAGATCCGAGAGCCTAACGGCTCGGATTGGCTCGAGCCGTGACTCAAAAGAGTCACGGCATAGCCATGACATTCAAATTGTTTTGAGATGTTTTGTTTTGATTTGAAATTGGTTTTGTAAATTGGCCGAGAGCCTTTGGCTCGGGAAAGATTCGAGCCGTGACTCAATTGGGTCACGGCATAGTCTTTATAATTATGTTGTGTTGATGTTGGATGTGGTTGGCTTATTGCCACAACCAAAAGCCTTTGGCTCGAATAGACTCGAGCTGTGACTCAATGAGTCTCGACCAAGGTCTAATGGTTATTAGTTCAAATATGGTTAAGCCGTGACCCAAAAAAGGCCACAACTAATTGGATTGAGTTCTAAAATGGTTAAGTGCTAATAAATTGGGCCGAAAGCCCAATGAAAGCCCAATAAGTATGAGTTGAGTATTGGGCCAAAGCCCAATACGCTTGGGCCATTTTATCTTTATAATTATTTGTTTTGTTATTATTTAATTATTTGTTATTCAATATGGTGTTTCGGTTTAAATTAATTTGGAAAACATAAACAAAATAGTTGCTAAACCTTAATAACTAATGTATATATAAGCAAATAATAGTGTTCAATTGTAGATATTAATTTGTAAAATGAGGAAATAAAATCTGTATTCAAAAGTCGTAATGACTTGGAAATGTTTTGAAAACGGGCGCATCAAGCCCAAATTTCGATAAAACATTTTATAATTTAATCATTTAAGATTACTCAAATAACATAAAAACCTTTTCGATACTTATTTAAATTCTTCCAAAATATCGATAATTCATCAACTATTTTGGGAAAAAGGGTAAAACACCGAAACAATCTATTGATGTTTTTTGTTTGTCTTTCTTTCTTATCCTTTTCTTAATTCTAATTCCTCTTTTCTCTTCGTTATTCTTTCTTCATATTCGTTCGTGTTTGCCGACTTTTACTATTTTAACATCTCGTATCCACATGAGTATTAAACTTTATTTAACTCAAAAAGCCATTGAAATAAAACATTTTCATTTTCAAATAAGAGTATTGATTTAGAAATCACTTTAAGGTTTTGCTAAGACATATTATTCATATATTAGGTTGTGCTGAGGTTCACTTGCCGTGCTACTCCATTTGATCATATTGTGATTTCTCATTTCTCTGCTACTAAGGTGTGATTCATAGCCCCACTTTTATATTTTTAAATTGTTTATAAACCCATGGGGGAGATACATGCTACTTACATTTTTTCTGAGCACAATTGTTTATTGGTATGCTATTCCTGACTGACGCGATAAATGCTAAGTACCATCCTTGCCAAAAGCAAGTCCCTCGATCATGAACCATTAATCACCTGCGGGTGAGCGCGATTATAGTATATAGGCCTATAGGATTTGACCATCCCATCCCTGTTGACCAGGTAGGCAACACAGGTGTGCTATATTTGAGTTACCTATGTATTTGGCAAGATACCTAGCTTTGTGGGCAACTATTATGATTATGAAATTCCGCAGTTATTGTCAACTTACGCCAGGGTTACTTGTGCTGGTTAATGCTTTGTGTGTCATGAGCTTAGCAAAATAAGAGAATTATGTGACGCTTACCCGATATTTGTATTTGTTACTTATATCTTCCAGACTTAAAATCTTATGCTCAACTATTATTTACTAAACCTATGGATCACACTCAACCTTTGTGTTGACTTTTTAGCATGTTTATCTCAGGTAATTGATGCATGATGTGAGCACCAGGAGTGGCTGAAGGTTGAGGATGGCTATCATTGGGCTATGCTTTTGCCCTTACTATCTTTATCATTCAAATTATCTTTTAAAATTGTGTCTTTATTTTCCGCTGCAAACTATCTTTTATTCTGCTGCAAACTATCTTTATTTTCCGCTGCTACTTGTGATATGAGTCTTTTAGACTCTAAACATTAAATTTGGTATTTGAATGATATGTTTTATTAAAAACGTCTCGTTATGAGATCGTTTTCTATGATTGTGACTGTCTTACCCCTCACGTAGCACCCCAAGCTCAGTCCCGATGCCATATTTCGAGTTGGGGGTGTTACAGAATGGTATCAGAGCCACCGTTTATAGAGAACGAGATCATACCTGACTATAAACATTTTTTGTGTGAGTCAAAACTTTTTTCGAAATCGATAGCCATCAGCCCTCCGTGCCACTTCGCTCGTAAGTGCTTTACTTAAACTTTTATGTATGCATGCTTTGCACTATCATATGTTTGGATCTTTCCACTACTATTTCATTTCATATGAAACTATTTTATAAAAATTTGGCTAGAATTTTTATACTTGTCCCGATACTCCATGTAGAGTATTATGGCTACATCAGTCCCGACCGGTCAGTTACCAGATGCACCCGTTGATCACCCCCTTGCACCACCGAGTCCAGAGATGGACCCACACCCTATTGATGTACCTCACCAGGATGATGAGGAGATGGATGATGATGATGATTATGAAGACGACGATGATGATGATGACGAGGAGCCGATGGAGGAGGAGCAGGAGGCTCTCCCCATGCCGCCCTCACCAGCAGTGTCAGACATCACCTACGAGTCTGATACTTCAGATGCCCTAGGTCATGCTTTAGCTACAGAGGTGACACCTACATTTGAGATGGGCGAGTCTTCAGCTGCACAACGAGTTACCCCTGCAGAGCTCCGAGCCGAGCTGAGTCGCTTGAGGCAGGATATCTCCTGGTGTCAGGGTCGTTACATGTCTATGTCCAGACGATTAAGTACTCGACAGTCTGAGGTCTTAGAGTTGAAGAAGGAGATTAAGGGTGACAGGAGAGCGACAGACGATTTATATGTGGAGTTATACGAGCAGGCAGCGAGATTGAGATCTTCAGAGACAGCTGATTCAGAGATTAGGGAGCGTTTAGTTTCGTTAGAGCAGAGGATGACTGAGTTTGAGAAGATTGTAGAGAGGATAGATCTTGGAGCTGTGTTCACTGATATCGATAGGCGTCACTACCAGCAGAGTATTCAGGAGATGTGGGATGAGATCCATGCCAGGCAGTGGCAGGCATATTATGACAGGATGGCACGTTTTCGCTTTGATGATAGTATTGATGTTTTGGCTGCATACGGAGGAGACCGTCAGTAGAGATTAGTGATCATCTTTATTATAGTAGTTTGGTATTGTAGTAGTAGTTTACCTTGTACGTACTAAACTGACTAGTTTCAGTTAGTAGATTTTCATAAGAAACTTGTAGTTATTTTGCATATCTTGTAAGACTTATGACGAGTATCGAATCTATGATGTATTTGGTGATGTACTATTTATGATGTTGAATGGACACTATATTATGATGTATCATTGCGTTATTTACTTTATGTTATAATTCTATTACGTTAATCAAATTCTTATAATGTTGTACATTTGTAATGATTGATAGAATTATGTCGCCTAAGAAGATGACCCCCGCTGTAATCCAAAAATTGATTGAGGAAGGCATAGCTGCGGCGCTTGCCGGGCAAGCAGGAGCTAACAGCCAGAATGTTGGACAGGCAGGAGTGCAACACGTCTATGAGAACCGTTTCTGCACTTACAAGAAGTTCATGAACTGCAAACCTACCACTTTCAAAGGAACTGAAGGAGCCTTCGGTCTAACCCGGTGGTTTGAGAAGATGGAATCAGTGTTTTTAAGAAGTAACTGCTCTGAAGACTGCAAAGTGAAGTATGCAACGGGAACCTTGATGGAGCATGCATTATCCTGGTGGAATGCATATACCAAGGATGTTGGGATGGAGAGAGCTTATAATGTTCCATGGGAAGAATTTAAAAAGAAAATGGTGAAGAAGTATTGTTCCCGCAGTGACATGAGAAAGTTGGACACCGAATTCTACTACTTGGCTGTGAAAGGCGTTGATTTTGCCACTTATGTTCGACAATTTCAAGAGTTGAAGGTCTTCTGTGCTCACATGGTGCCAGATAATGAGAAGTTGCTGGAAAAGTTTATTAGTGGTCTACCAGCCAGTATTGAAGGGCACGTGACGTCATACAACTCTCAGACTTTGGATGATGCAATCCGTATATCTGAACGACTGATGGATTAGGTGGTTAAGAATGGTACTGTTCAGAAAGGTAACAACTATGATCACAAAAGGAAGTGGGAGGACTACAGGAGGAACAACAACAACAACAACTACAACAACCGCAACAACAACAATCACCCTCACCATAACCATCACCACAACAACAACAATAACCAGTACCGTAACAACAACCATCACCACCAGCAGAACAGACGACAAGAGGCTGTCAGAGCATACGTGGCTGCACCAGCACAAGTGGGAGGATATGCTGGGAATCACCCGTTCTGTGACAAGTGTAACCAACATCACCCTGGACCATGCACTGTGAGGTGTCAGAAATGCAACAAAGTTGGGCATGTTACTAAGAATTGTAAGGGAAAAGTTGCGGCTACTAGAAGTAATGCACAACCAGTTGTAACCTGTTTTGGATGTGGGGAGCGTGAACACTACAAGAGAAATTGCCCAAAGAATACTGGACGAAAGACTGAAGGTGCTCGTGGCAGAGCATATGTGATAGGTAATGGAGAGCAGCAGCAGGATCCGAACGTAGTCACTGGTACGTTTCTACTCAACAACTTTCGTGTTAAAGTCTTATTCGATTATGGTGCCGATATGAGTTTTATATCTTCTACAATTTTGCCACTACTTAACCTCACCCCTACCTCCCTAGACACCAGCTATAGTATTGAGCTAGCTAATGGAAACTTGGTTAATACTTGCACCGTAATCCGAGACTGTACCTTAAACCTTCTAGATCACCCGTTTAGCATCAACCTTATGCCCATTGAACTCGGAACCTTTGACGTAGTGGTGGGTATGGATTGGTTATCCAAACATCAAGCCAGTATTATCTGCAGTGAACGAGTTGTTCATATCCCTCTTGATGACGAAACCTTGGTTGTCGCGGAGACCTTAGCGGAACCTGTTTGAGTATTATCTCCTGCATTAAGACTCTGAAGTATATCGAGAAAGGCTGTCATGCATTCCTAACACATGTGTCCAAGAAAGAGTCTGGAGAGAAGTGACTCAAGGACGTCCCGATTGTGCGTAATTTTCCTAAGGTATTTCCTGAAGATCTACCTGGACTTCCACCGGTTCGACAAGTGGAGTTTTTGATTGACCTAGTTCCGGGAGCTGCACCTGTGGCACGTGCACCGTATCGAATTGCTCTGATGGAAATGCAAGAACTGTCTAAACAGTTACAGGAGTTGTTGGATAAAGTGTTTATTCGACCTAGTTCATCACCTTGGGGAGCACCGGTGTTATTTGTAAAGAAGAAGGATGGATCATTTAGAATGTGCATTGACTACCGTGAATTGAACAAGCTAACGGTGAAGAATCGTTACCCATTACCTAGGATTGACAATTTGTTTGACCAGCTGCAAGGATCAGATTACTACTCTAAAATAGATTTGCGGTCAGGGTATCACCAACTTAGAGTCCGGGAAGAGGATATTCCCAAGACGGCGTTCAGGACTCACTATGGCCACTATGAGTTTCAAGTAATGCCCTTTGGTTTGACAAACGCACCGGCTGTATTCATGGACCTCATGAACCGAGTGTGTAAACCATATTTGGACAAGTTTGTTATAGTCTTCATCGATGACATCTTGATCTACTCCAAGAGTGAAGAAGAGCACAAGCAACACCTGACGACGATTCTTAAGTTGCTCAAGGAAGAACGATTGTACGCAAAATTTTCTAAGTGTGAATTTTGGATTCGCAAGGTACAATTTCTGGGCCACGTGATTGACAACAAAGGGTTGTATGTGGATCCCTCGAAGATTGAAGCTATTGAGAATTGGCCAACGCCTTCTAATGCTGCAAAAATCCGACAATTTTTGGGATTGACCGGGTATTACCGGAGATTTATCGAGGGGTTCTCCAAAATAGCTAAGCCATTAACTACATTGACTCAGAAGGATAAGAAGTATGAATGGGAAAGGATGAAGAAGAAGCATTTCAAACCCTGAAGCAAAAACTGTGTAGTGCACCAATTTTGGCATTGCCAGATGGAGTAGCAGATTTTGTGGTGTGTTGTGATGCATCATATCACGGGTTAGGAGCGGTTTTGATGCAAAAAGGGAAGGTCATGGCATATGCTTCCCGACAACTTAAGACCCATGAAGAGAAATATACCACACATGATTTGGAGTTAGGAGCAGTGGTTTTTGCGCTCAAGATATGGAGGCATTACCTATACGGAACGAAGTGTGTTGTCTTCACCGATCACAAGAGTCTTCAACATATCTTGGATCAGAAGGAGCTGAATATGAGGCAACGACAATGGTTGGAAACTTTAAGTGACTATGACTGTGAAATCAGATACCACCCGGGAAAGGCAAACGTCGTGGCTGATGCCTTGAGCCGTAAGGAATGATTGAAGCCGCTACGAGTTCAAGCTTTGGTTTTGACCATCAATTTAAACCTTCCCGCTCAAATTCTCCATGCTTAAGAAGAAGCCGTGAAACAAGAAGTTTTCCAGATTGAGAATCTTTATGGGATGATACCGAAGAAGTTTGAAAAGCTTTCAGACGGAACCTTGTGTTTTAAAGGAAGAAGTTGGGTGCCGCGTTATGGAGGACTGCGAGACTTAATCATGCACGAGTCTCATAAGTCAAAGTACTCTATACACCCAGGATCTGACAAAATGTATCACGATCTCAAAGAGTTATATTGGTGGCCAAACATGAAGGCAGAGGTTGCCGATTATGTTCGTAGATGTTTGACGTGCGCGAAAGTTAAGGCCGAACATCAGAAACCGCCTGGTCTTCTACAACAGCCTGAGATTCCTGAATGGAAGTGGGAGAGAATTACTATGGACTTCATCACTAAACTTCCAAGGACTACAACTGGTTTCGACGCTATCTGGGTTATAGTCGATCGATTGACGAAATCAGCACATTTTCTACCCATCAAAGAGAACTACAGCATGGATAAGTTGACAAGGCTTTATGTGAAGGAAATAGTATCGAGGCATGGAGCCCCAATATCTATCATCTCTAACAGAGACAGCAGATTCACTTCTAACTTTTGGCAATCGCTCCAAGATGCCTTTGGCACAAACCTCGACATGAGTACTGCATATCACCCGCAAATGGATGGCCAGAGTGAAAGGACGATTCAGACTTTGGAAGATATGCTCCGAGCCTCCATGATTAATTTTGGAAATGGGTGGGATACTCATTTGCCTTTGATCAAGTTTTCGTACAACAACAGTAAACATGCAAGCATAAAGGCTGCACCATTTGAGGCATTATATGGTCGGAAATGCCGATCACCCATTTTTGTTGGACTGAGGTAGGAGAAGCTTAGCTCACTGGGCCGGATATCGTTCGGGATACTATAGAAAAGATTATGCAGATTAAGAACCGATTAGAAATCGGGAGAGATCGTCAAAAGAGTTACGCGGATGTGAAGCGTAAACCGCTAGAGTTTCAAGTTGGAGACAAAGTTATGCTGAAAGTCTCATTGTGGAAAGGCTTGGTACGGTTTGGCAAAATGAGGAAAGCTGAACCCGAGATACATTGGACCATTCAAGATTCTGAACAGGGTTGGTCCTATAGGCTATAGGCTGGAATTACCTCCTGAGCTTAGTAGAGTACACCCCACCTTCCACGTATCAAATTTGAAGAAATGTTTATCCGATGAGACAGCCGTAATCCCACTTGATGAGATTCAAGTTGATGAACAATTGAACTTTATTGAGGAGCCCGTGGAGATTATGGAGCGTGAGATCAAACGACTAAAGAGGAGCCAAATTCCCCTTCTGAAAGTTCGCTGGAATTCCAAGAGAGGACCCGAATTCACCTGGGAACGCGAGGATGAGTTCAAGCGCAAGTACCCTCATCTCTTTGAAATTGGAACTGATAAGTTAAACTAAAATCCAGGACGGATTTCCCAATATGATGTATGTGCTGTAACACCCGGTAAATTTCCAAACTATTTTACTAGCCAAATATTTATTTTTGCATCACCTTAGCAGTTGAACTTTTTTTGAATATATTTGAACTTGAGAAACGTGAGACATCTTGAGAAATGTGAGCCTTTGTCCCTTACTACGTCAGCACAACCTAGAAAACATGAAACGAATCGAACTTGTCAAATAAATTGATTTCGGGAAAGTTATGCATATTTATATTCGTTTTTATCAGAAAAATTATTTCAGAAAAAATGGCGCAAGTTTCAAAAATTTTCAAGTCTGTTTGGTACCTCGAATGGGCCCCACAGTGTTTAAAGCAAAAGTTTAACCAACTTGACGGTTTCTACCCCCGCCCAATATTTACCCCGCACCCCCTGCACTTTGCTTTAAACAAGTTTAGCCCCTAACTGGGTATAAAAGGCCCGATTTTAATATTTTATTTCATTTTCACTCTCTCCCACACACACATAACTCTCTCTCTCTCACTCTCTCCCCACCTCCGGCCAATCTCTGGCATCCACCGTCGCCAGAAAATTTTCCGACGAAACCAAAACTTATACCAATAGATAGATCCGAATCTCCTTGTCTTTTTTGGAGAGTTTCAGCTCCAACCGAGTCGTCTAGCACCACAACCGCCACCACTGCCACCACATTCAGCCGCCACCTCATTGCCGAGGCTTCCCTACCGTCTTCTCTCTTCGAAAAAGTATCCCACGCGCCTTCTTTCTTCTTCGTTTTAATTTTAATCCAAACCCTAATTCGTATATTTTATTAAACCAAATAATAAATAATGAAACGTGTTAAAAAGCTTTCGAATCTAACCAAAAACGTGTGGATCTAACATTTTACGCCGTGAAAACCCTCGACTCAGTCTGAGTCAGGGTGTGTCACCGAGTCAACTCGCGTTGACTCGAGGTGAGTCGATTATATTTTTATTTATTTCGTATGATTCTAATTTATAATTATTTTGTTGCTTTGAATTTGGAGTTATTGGTCCGAGTTGGTCCTGGTGTTTGAAGCCGAGAGCCCTCGAGCTCGTATGACGCTTTGACCATGACTCATTGAGTCACGGCAGTACTGGGTTTAGGATTAGGGCAGTTTTAGTATAGTTTTAATTTTTATTTTATTTCAATTTGGTTGTATTAATTTGATTTGGATTTATTTTTATTCGATATGGTTGTATTCGATTAGATCTAGGTTTGTTGGATTTGATTTGTTGTATTCGGATTTGGTTTTTGGTTTGTATAACTGGTAGTGTTGTAACTGTGGTAACCAAGAGCCCTTTTGGCTCGTGCTAGGTTCGAACCATGACTCAAAAGAGTCACGGCGAAACCTCCTGGTTATGCTATGTTAAAATTAGAGTTGGATTGGATTTGGAACTTTTGAATGTGGTTGCGTTGTTGGTTATCCGAGAGTCTATTGACTCGGAATGGCTCGAGCCGTGACTCCAAAGAGTCACGGCATAGCCTCAAAGGTCTTGTTGTGATGTGGATTTGGATTTAGTTGTGTTATTGATTATCCGAAGCCTATTGGCTTAGAATGGCTCGAGCCGTGACTCAAATGCGTCACGGCATAGCCTCGTTATACTTGTGTTAGATTTGATATTGATTTGGATTTGGAGCTGTATTGTTGTAAGATCCGAGAGCCTCATAGCTCGGATTGGCTCGAGCCGTGACTCAAAAGAGTCACGGCATAGCCATGACATTCATATTGTTTTGAGATGTTTAGTTTTGATTTGAAATTGGTTTTGTAAATTGGCCGAGTGCCTTTGGCTCGGAATGATTCGAGCCGTGACTCAATTGAGTCACGGCATAGTCTTTATAATTATGTTGTGTTGATGTTGGATGTGGTTGGCTTATTGCCACAACCAAAAGCCTTTGGCTCGAATAGACTCTAGCCGTGACTCAATGAGTCACGGCCAAGGTCTAATGGTCATTAGTTCAAATATGGTTAAGCCGTGACCCAAAAAGGGCCACAACTAATCGGATTGAGTTCTAAAATGGTTAAGTACTAATAAATTAGGCCGAAAGCCCAATGAAAGCCCAATAAGTATGAGTTGAGTATTGGGCCGAAGCCCAATACACTTGGGCCATTTTATCTTTTTAATTATTTGTTTTGTTATTATTTAATTATTTGTTATTCAATATGGTGTTTCGGTTTAAATTAATTTGGAATACATAAATAAAATAGTCGCTAAACCTTAATAACTAATATATGTAAGCAAATAATAGTGTTCAATTGTAGATATTAATTTGTAAAATGAGGAAATAAAATATGTATTCAAAAGTCGTAATGACTTGAAAATGTTTTATAAACGGCGCATCATGCCCAAATTTCGATAAAACCTTTTATAATTTAATCATTTACGATTACTCAAATAACTTAAAAACCTTTTCGATAGTTATATAAATTCTTCCAAAATATCGATAATTCATCAACTATTTGGGGAAAAAGGGTAAAACACCGAAATAATCTATTGATGTTTTCTGTTTGTCTTTCTTTCTTATTCTTTTCTTAATTTTAATTCCTCTTTTCTCTTCGTTATTCTTTCTTCATATCCGTTCGTGTTTGCCGACTTTTATTATTTTAACGTCTCGTATCCACACGAGTCTTAAACTTTATTTAACTCAAAACGCCATTGAAATAAAACATTTTCATTTTCAAATACGAGTATTGATTTAGAAATCACTTTAAGGTTATTGCTGAGACATATTATTCATATATTAGGTTGTGCTGAGGTTCACTTGCCGTGCTACTCCATTTGATCATATTGTGATATCTCATTTCTCTGCTACTAAGGTGTGATTCATAGCCCCACTTTTATATTTTTAAACCCATGGGGGGAGATACATGCTACTTACTATTTTTCTGAGCACAATTGTTTATTGGTATGCTATTCCTGACTGACGCGATAAATGCTAAGTACCTTCCTTGCCAAAAGCAAGTCCCTCGATCATGAACCATTAATCACCTGCGGGTGAGCGCGATTATAGTATATAGGCCTATAGGATTTGACCATCCCATCCCTGTTGACCAGGTAGGCAACACGGGTGTGCTATATTTGAGTTACCTAGGTATTTGGCAAGATACCTAGCTTTGGGGGCAACTATATGATTATGAAATTCCGCGGTTACTGTCGACTTACGCCAGGGTTACTGGTGCTGGTTAACGCTTTGTGTGTCATGAGATTAGCAAAACAAGAGAATTATGTGACGCTTAACCGATATTTTTATTTCTTACTTATATCTCTTAGACTTAAAATCTTGTGCTCAACTATTATTTACTAAACCTATGGATTACACTCAACCTTTGTGTTGACTTTTTAGCATGTTTATCTCAGGTAATTGATGCATGATGTGAGCACCAGGAGTGGCTGAAGGTTGAGGATGGCTATCATTGGGCTATGCTTTGCGCTTACTATCTTTATCATTCGAATTATCTTTTAAAACTGTTTCTTTATTTTCCGCTGCAAACTATCTTTTATTCTGCTACAAACTATCTTTATTTTCCGCTGCTACTTGTGATATGAGTCTTTTAGACTCTAAACATTAAATTTGGTATTCGAATGATATGTTTTATTAAAAAAGTCTCGTTATGAGATCGTTTTATGTGATTGTGACTGTCTTACCCCTCACGTAGCACCCCAAGCTCAGTCTCGCTGCCATATTTCGAGTTGGGGGTGTTACATCATCATAACGGCAACCAAATGTAGGGGAGGAAGATTATCAGAGGATGAAAGATTGTGGTTGTGTATGCTCAGAATCAGGGGAGGAAGTTTAATTTGATCAAACAAAGAAGAAAGATTGGGGAGGAAAATTGCCCAAATTGATCAAGTTCAAGAAGTGCATGAGTCTAGTAAAATCATCATCATCTTTTCACTACGTTTGTTCATTACTTGCAAGGCTTGCTGAGAGATGACTTGACTTCTTGGAGCAATTACAGGGAATATAATATCAGGCTTCAAGCATCCAAGATACACAGCACCATTGCCTCTTATAATTCCTCCATCCAAGGAAATTGCACCATCTTTTAGGTAATGAATGGAGCATAAGCAAGGTACTGCTAGTGTTGAAGACAAAGAAAATGGCTGAAAGTGATTCACAGATGGCAGATGAGTTAGACAGAAAGATAGTTAATTTTGCAGAACAAAGAAAAGCTCAGATCAAGAGTCTGACTATGAAGTGTTTGAAAGATCTTCACAATCCTCATTTAATTCAGAAGAAACATGTTGATTTTGGATAAATCACAAGTTTAGGGGAGGATTGTTGGGAATTAAATGTTCTGAAGATTAGTACTGCTGGTTCATAAAGGAAAATACTCTAAGTGTCGATACTACTGCTAGTGTATTCAATACTACTGCTAGTGTTGGAAATACTACTGCTGGAAGATACTACTGCTAGAGTAAAAGATAATGCTGTTGGAGTGACTCATACTAATGCTGAGTGGATAACTATCGCGTATTCTACTGCTGAGTAGATAAGTATGAAAAAGATATTTGTGTATAAAAGTCAAATATATACGGTAGATAATATCTTACATATGTGTTCAGTCAACAAGTTGTAAACACAGAACATGTTGTATCTTAGCTACTGACACACTCAAGCTAGCAAGTAGTCGAATACTCAAGTGTGCATGTGCTTAGATATTACATATATAGAGAGTTAGTCTTAAGTTAGAAAGTGACTGAGTTGATATAATACAATAGAAAATAGTTTTCTTTGTAATAGAGATTCAAGGTTTGTAACCCTAGTGATAGTGAAGATCACTTGTATTATTCTCAATAATATTGAATCGTTTTGATGCAATACTTTCTGTATTCATTATCCAATAACAAGCATTACTGTTCCATTTCCAATAACCAATATCCTTCTAAGTGTGGTTAATTAGATTCCGCGTACTTAATCATATTTACTCAAAGTATCATATACACACGTTACAAAGGACTAACATCCTCATAGTGTATTTAAAACAATCCTCACAAGTGACAAAGGGTTGTTTGATCCTCTCAATTGGTATCAGAACAAGGCTGATATCTTTGATTTAGAAGAAGAAGAAATGGAGATGGAGAATACCCAGTCTACAAACATTGCTGCTAAGTTACCTATGCTCAAACAGAATGAGTTTGAGATGTGGAGGCTAAGGATTGAACAATACTTCTTGGTTCAAGATTATGCTCTCTGGGATATTAAGTATGCGGAATCTACTTAACCACACTTAGAAGGATATTGGTTATTGGAAATGGAACAGTAATGCTTGTTATTGGATAATGAACACAGAAAGTATTGAATCAAAATGATTCAATATTATTGAGAATAATACGAGTGATCTTCACTATCACTAGGGTTACAAAACCTTGAATCTCTATTACAAAGAAAACTATTTTCTATTGTATTATATCAACTCAGTCACTTTCTAACTTTTGACTAACTCTCTATATATGTAATATCTCAGCACATGCACACTTGAGTATTCGACTACTTGCTAGCTTGAGTGTGTCAGTAGCTAAGATACAACATGTTCTGTGTTTACAACTTGTTGACTGAACACATATCTAAGATATTATCTACCGTATATGTTTGACTTTTATACACAAATATCTTTTTCATACTTATCTACTCAGCAATAGAATACACGATAGTTATCCACTCAGCAGTAGTATGAGTCACTCCAACAGCAGTATCTTTTACTCTAGCAGCAGTATCTTCCAGCAGTAGTATCTCCAACACTAGCAGTAGTATCGACACTTAGAGTATTTTCCTTTATGAACCAGCAGTACTAATCTTCAGAACATTTAATTCCCAACAATCCTCCCCTAAACTTGTGATTTATCCAAAATCAACATGTTTCTTCTGAATTAAATGAGGATTGTGAAGATCTTTCAAACACTTCATAGTCAGACTCTTGATCTGAGTTTTTCTTTGTTCTGCAAAATAAACTATTTTTCTGTCTAACTCATCTGCCATCTATGAATCACTTTCAGCCATTTTCTTTGTCTTCAACATTATCAGTACCTTGCTCATGCTCCATTCATTACCTAAAAGATGGTGCAATTTCCTTGGATGGAGGAATTATAAGAGGCAATGGTGCTGTGTATCTTGGATGCTTGAAGCCTGATATTATATTCCCTGTAATTGCTCCAAGAAGTCAAGTTATCTCTCAGCAAGCCTTGCAAGTGATGAACAAACGTAGTGAAAAGATGATGATGCTTTTACTAGACTCATGCACTTCTTGAACTTGATCAATTTGGGCAATTTTCCTCCCCAATCTTTCTTTTTTGTTTGATCAATTTAAACTTCCTCCCCTGATTCTGAGCAGACACAACCACAATCTTTCATCCTCTGATAATCTTCCTCCCCTACATTTGGTTAATCTTCCTCCCCTGTTTGGAAGATCTCTCACCATCATCTGAACTTGACTCCTTTGATGAACTAGAAGAAGTTCATCTTCTAATTTGGATACCTTATCAGACAATATTGTACATAAAGCCATCAATTCCTTAAATTTCACTCTGCTGCCCTCATCACTTCCAGGTGTGTTAACTCCTATGAGAGGTGAATCATGGGGCAATAACTCATAATCCATCATTAGATGGGTTTCTGAGCCATTATGAATCCAAAAGATTTTAAGAAACTTTTGACTTAGCAGTATGAACTTGATTTTAATTTGAAAAATCATACTGCTAACAACCATTTTGAAGGGATTAAGTGTAGTAACAGACACTTAATCAAGATTTCGGTTTAAATTAACCTCTTGTTGTGTGAGAACCAATATATTCAGTTATAAATAACTGCCTGTGTATAAATAAACCCATTCAAAGGGCTTTCTTGACAGGTTTTCCAGCTCGTGGCAATTGTTGCCTCTAACACAAGTGTTAGATTCACTTTTGCTCGTTGTTCTTTCTATCAGATGTCCTTAGACTTGCTCATTATACTAATTAAAGTATAAAATGATTGAAAGTGAGTTGAGTCAATTACTATCTGACCAACTGAGCCATCAAGTCAATGTGAAACATCATAATTAGGTTTCAAGAAATAAGTTTTAAAGAATCAATTAACTTAGGTGTAAACCTTTGTTAATGAATTCTCAAACTCTGTCCATCATGAACCTATTATGTCAGCAACTTGTATCATCATTCTGCTGCTCACACATTTCACTTGAAACTTCCTTTGTGTTCAAATGTCCATACCTGTAATTGTTAGTCCAAAACCAAGAAAACATAATGCAGAGCATTTGTCTTATAGCAGTAGAATTATATGACTAACAGTATAAACAAAACAATCAAAATTTGTACTAGCAGTACAAACTTTTCAATAACAGTAGTAATTGACAATGCTAGCAGTACAAACTTAATTTATATACAAAAACACACAGTTTGAAAATATTAAGGATTAAGCATTCCAATACTTGCTACCAAGTATTGAAACCTTCCAACATCAAAAGCTTTTGTGAGAAGATCTGCAAAGTTGTGATCAGAATCAATTTTAACAACTTGAATCAACTTTTTCTCATTGCAGTCTCTAATGAAATGATGTCTAATTTCAATGTGTTTTGTTTTAGAGTGTTTCACTGGATTTTTAATTATGCAAATTGTACTACTATTATCAATATATATGACAGTGTTCATGAAATTGTACCCATAGTCAAGAAGTTGATTTTGAAGCCAAAGCACTTGACCACAGCAACTTGCAGCAGCTACATACTCAGCTTCAGTAGTTGAAGTAGCCGCAATTGTTTGCTTCTTACACTGCCATAAAATGAGTCTACATCCAAGGAATTGACATCCTCCAGTTGTTGACTTTCTATCCAAGCTTGTACCTGCATAATCACTGTCTGAATATGCTACCAGGTCAAAAGGTGATTTCCTAGAATACCATAGACCCAACCTAGGTTGACCCTTGAGATATCTAAAGATCCTCTTGACTGTTGTTAAGTGAGAAACCTTAGGAGTTACTTGAAATCTTGCACAAGTACAAACAGAGAACATGATATCAGGTCTTGATGATGTGAGATACATCGAAGAACCTATCATAGATCTGTATGTGTGTACATCTACATTGTCTCCATATACATCTTTAAGAACAGGCTTCTCAGAGTCCATTGGTGTGCTTGCTACTTTTGCATCAACAAATTGAAATTTCCTTTGAATCTCTGCAATATATTTATCTTGGCTGATAAATATGCCTTCACTTAATTGCTTAACTTGCAGACCCAAAAAGAATGTAAGTTCCCCCATGGAACTCATCTGAAACTTATCATGCATAAGTTTCTCAAACTCTAAACACATCTCCTTCCTTGTAGATCCAAAGATGATATCATCCACATACACCTGAACTAGCAAAAGATCCTTCTTGTGCTTCTTGATGAATAATGTCTGATCAATCTTGCCTCTTTGAAATCCATTTGCAATTAAGTAGGAAGCCAGTGTTTCATACCATGCTCTTGGTGCCTGATGAAGGCCACAAAGAGCCTTGACTACCTTGTACACCTTGTCTGGATGTTCTGGATCAATAAAACCTGGAGGTTGTGAGACATAAACCTCCTCTTCAATAGTACCATATAAGAAAGCACTCTTGACATCCATTTGATAAACTGTGAAGCCCATAAATGAAGCATAAGCCAAAAATAGTCTAATGGATTCAATTCTTGCTACTGGAGCAAAAACCTCTTCATAGTCTATCCCTTCCTCTTGTGTGTACCCTTGAGCTACAAGTCTAGCCTTATTTCTTATCACTATGCCCCTTTCATCCCTTTTGTTCCTGAAAACCCATTTAGTACCAATTACCCTGACACCCTTGGGTAAATCAACTAGCACCCAAACCTTCTGAATTTTAAATTGAAGAAGCTCCTCTTGCATAGCTTCTACCCAGCTTGAATCATCTAAGGCTTTGAGAACATTCTTGGGTTCTACTTGTGAGAGGAAATATACAAATAAGCAAGAGTTTGCATACTCATGCTGCTTTGATGCATAAAGAGCATCAAGAAGCCCTTGTTGGTCTGAAGACATAATTTGATTCCTTGTCTTCACACCATATTGTATATCACCAATCACATTGTCCAGGGAGTAGACTTTGTGAATCCTTGTGTGTGGTGTAGAAGGAACATGATAGTCAGGTGGGAGATTGTGGAAATCCACCTCATCTTCTGAGAAATCTGCTTCATTTGAGTCTGATGGGCCAGCAATAGAAACATTTGGCCTAGCAGTAGAAACATTTTGCTCTGTCTCAGCAGTACTATCATCTTTAGAATTGTTAACTGGATTTTCTTGTTCCTTAGTTCCATCTTCCTTTTTTTCATCTTCAATCTCTTCTTTAGCTTCATCAGAAGAAGGTTCATCATTTATTAAAGTTGAATCCACACTTGTCCATATTGGCATCATCACATAATCTTTATCTTTTTCTTTTTCTAACCTTGCCTCATTTGTTGCATCATGAGCTTCTGAACCTGAAAATTCATTAGTTTCTGCAACAACAGGCACATAATTCATAGATTGGGTTAGTGTCTCAAGATCAAATAGCCATTTGGGACCTTCACCTGCTACATTGGATTTGTTCTCTAAAAATTCCACATGCAGGTTTTCCTCTACTCTCCTAGTTCTTGAGTTGTATACTCTAAATGCTTTGCTATTGAGAGAATATCCAACTAAGAATCCTTCATCTGCTTTACCATCAAATTTTCCTAGATGGTCTAAGGTATTCAGAATTGTCACATGACATCCAAAAGGTCTAAGAAATCCTATTGCAGGAGTTCTACCTCTAAAAAGCTCATATGATGTCTTATTGTGAGACTTAACAACCAAAACTGCTTCAGCCCAAAAGTGATAGGCAACTTAGAGTCAGCTAACATGGTTCTAGCAGCTTCTATGAGTGTCCTATTTCTCCTCTCAGCAACTCCATTCTGCTGAGGAGTTCTAGCAACACTAAATTCTCTTCTAATACCTTTTTCTTTGCAGAAATCATCCATAACTCTATTCTTAAACTCTGTCCCATTATCACATCTAATGACTTTTACTTTCTTGTCTACTAAGTTTTCTATCTCTGTAATGAATGTCTTAAGAATGCTAGAAGTCTCATCCTTAGAACCTAAAAAGAAAACCCATGTAAATCTGCTATAGTCATCAGTAACAACTAGACAAAATCTCTTATGCTTAATATTACTCATAGAAGTAGGTCCAAATAAGTCCATATGAAGCATAAACAATGATTGATCAATAGAGTTAAAAAGTTTGGGCTTACAAGTGGCTTTATGTTGTTTTCCTTTAAGAAAAGCAATGCATGTTTGGTCATTTTCAAATCTTTTCTTAGGCAAGCCTCTTACCAAACCATTTTTGACAATTTTATTTATGGTTTTGAAATTAATGTGACCAAGCCTCCTATGCCATTTCATAGATTCATCCAATGTGGCCTTTTCAACAAGACAAGTAAGGGCCTCTTTAGGAACAATCTTCTTCATATCAACACTGTATAAATTGCCTTTTCTAGGAACTCTAAGAAGTACTTGACTTTCATCAGGCATCTAAAAGTTAGGAGAAAGGACAAGACATTCTGTGTCAGTAAAAAGAACCTTGTTCTTTTTGTCACACATCTGCGAGACACTAAAGAGATTATACTTAAGTTCTTTTACAAAGTACACATCTTCAAAGTCTAAATTTCCAGTCTTAATGGTACCTTTACCAGAAATTTTGCCACCAATACCTCCTCCAAAGCTAACATATCCTCCATCCAGAGGAGTAAAGTCTGAAAGGTATGACATGTTGCCAGTCAAGTGCCTTGAACATCCACTGTCTGAGTATCCTTGATCTTCTTGTTTAGCATTTGAATGTTCCTTCACATGAAATAAGGAATATTAGTTTCCTTTGGCGACCCAAGTCATGACTGATTTGGATCTGCCTCGTGCATCAATGTAATCAAATTTCTTTAAAATAATTGATGCACCATTGGGTTTAATTGGTCTCCAAACCCAACATGCTGAGGCCTTAACAGCATTGCCCCCATTTGCCCTTTTGGTGTTCACAAACCTAGCGGTAGAAACTTTTGGTCTAGCAGTAGAAACTGCTGGCTCAGTTGTTTGAACTTTTTGTACCCATTTTATGTTGTGAACAAGATTTTTTTGGTTAAAGGGCTTTTTCACTATTTTTTGTGTTGTTTGTATAAACCTTGTTGTTTGATTGGCACAAGAAACAGTTGGTTTTGTTCGAGCAGTATGAATTGGTCAAGCAGTAGAAACTGATTTTGTGCCAGACTTCATCAAAACTTTTGTTCTGGGGTTCATTGTGCTGTTTACATTAGGGTATGTCTTTCTAGAAACATTGTTTTGATTTAACCTTGAGTTTGTGTTCCCAGTAACCCTAGTTTTCCCATATACCATCTTTCTTCCCTGATGGTAATCACAGTTAGCATACAAATGTTCAAAACTACCACATATATGACATGTTTTATTAAACATCACAAAATCATTACCAAGTTGTTAAGTTTTTAAGTTGTTCCAGTTCCTCTGGTTTCCCCTAGGAACATGAGACCTTATTGTAGACCTATACAACTCAGCATATCTAACTATTTGCCTAGACTGTTTAACATGTGTTTTAGGTCTAACAGTATGATTGTTTACCACCTTAGGAACACTTGTTCCTGCTAACTTAACAACATCAGGTTTAACCACAACCTGATCTTCCTCATCATCATCAGATGTCCAGTCCTTAATAATTAGACCATCTGATTTCTTACTAAAGGACACCTTGTCCTCAGGGAGTGAAGCATCACTTGCACTCTCAAAAACCTCTGCTAATTTAGGACTCTCAGTAGACTTAGAACCATATTCAAATGTTGGTTCTTGAAACTCATCTTAACCTGTGTGTGCTAGGTCAATACCTGGAGGTGAAGGAACACCTCTGTATGGTGGAGGAACAGACTTGTAACCTATACCATACTTAGCTTTATTGACAACTTGAGCTTCCCAAATTTTATTGATTCCATCTGAGGCATGAGCTAGAGTATCTACTGTTATCTTGACATTTGCATTTACCTTTTTGATCTTTTCTAGTTCTTCTCTGAGCATAGATATCACATCTATTTTGTAATCTAAATCTCTTTTTAGCACAGCTATGTCATCACTAAATTTAGATTCATTTCCTTTATAATGCAAAATTTGTGTTTCAAGAACAGCTAAACCTCTTTTATGATTAGATAAGTTATAACTTGTTTGATTTAGCTCTAACAGTCGATCATCAAATTGCTTTTTAAGTATTTTAAATGCTTTAAGAGCAGAGCAAGATTCAGAACAACTGATTTTAGAATTTACCTCTGAATCAGAAAAGGCCATCAATGCAATCTCAGTTGCTACCATTGCAGTTTCTGTTGGTGCTTCCTCTTCATCAGCCATGAAGCTCCAATCATAGCTAACACCATCAATGGCTAGCATAGCCTTTGGCTCTTCCAATGTGACTTCCTTCTTCTTGTCTTGCTTATACCATGTGCTCCTATTATCCTGCTTTCTTGGCTTCCTGCACTCTCTTGCAAAGTGTTCCAACTTGTGACAATTGAAACACTCTACTTTCATCTTATCAAACCCAGCAGTTTCATTACCATTAATGGTAATCTGCTTTCCTGTTCTCTGCCAAAACTTTTTAGCCCTCATGCTAAGTAAAGCAACCTGCCACTTGATATCCATCTCTTCTAAATCATCATCATCCACCTATTCAAGGTCTTCATGAGTTAGAGGAGAACTACTAGTTTGACTAGTTAGGAATGCATAGAATGTTGAATCTCCAAGTCCAGCAACATTCTTCTGTGAACTAGCAGTAGAAACACCAAAGCTAGTAGTAAAAACACCTTCATCATTATCTACCCCTTCTGACTTACTAATGCTGGGAGATGACATAAGTGCCACATTCCCAGAACTAGTACTGTAGCTTCCAGACTTCTTCAGACTTTGTTCAACAATTTTAAAATTGTTGTACAAATCATTGAGTTTCATGGTTTCAATGTCTGGCTTATTCATCCAGACAACCACATGAGTATTGAATTCTACAGGTAGACTTCTTAAAAACTTCGTGTTGAGATCTTCCTTAGCCATCTCAACTCCCAACACAGCTAACTGACTGACAAGCCTGTGCAATCTTGTGAACATCTTATCATGAGATTCATTGATGTTTGAGCTAAAGTTTTCAAAACTTTGTTTCAGCAATGTCTTCTGAGTCTTCTTGGTAGTTTCATTACCACCAAACCATGCACATATCTCTTTAAACAGAGTTTTTGCATCAGGATACTTGCTAAAAGATAACATCTGTTCACCAGGAATGGTCATAAGCAGCAAATTCCTTGCCTTTTGATCATTCCTCTTATGTATCCTTTCATCATTGGTAATTGGTCCAGTGTTCCTTGTCTGAATTGTTTTGCCTTCAACAATGGATTCTGTAAGACCTGGTGTAAAAGAATCACCATACAGAATAATATCCCAGAGAGCATAATCTTGAACCAAGAAGTATTGTTCAATCCTTAGCCTCCACATCTCAAACTCATTCTGTTTGAGCATAGGTAACTTAGCAGCAATGTTTGTAGACTGGGTATTCTCCATCTCCATTTCTTCTTCTTCTAAATCAAAGATATCAGCCTTGCTCTGATACCAATTGAGAGGATCAAACAACCCTTTATCACTTGTGAGGATTGTTTTAAATACACTATGAGGATGTTAGTCCTTTGTAACGTGTGTATATGATACTTTGAGTAAATATGATTAAGTATGCGGAATCTACTTAACCACACTTAGAAGGATATTAGTTATTGGAAATGGAACAGTAATGCTTGTTATTGGATAATGAACACAGAAAGTATTGCATCAAAACGATTCAATATTATTGAGAATAATACGAGTGATCTTCACTATCACTAGGGTTACAAACCTTGAATCTCTATTACAAAGAAAACTATTTTCAATTGTATTATATCAACTCAGTCACTTTCTAACTTAAGACTAACTCTCTATATACGTAATATCTAAGCACATGCACACTTGAGTATTCGACTACTTGCTAGCTTGAGTTTTCGACTACTTGCTAGCTTGAGTGTGTCAGTAGCTAAGATACAACATGTTCTGTGTTTACAACTTGTTGACTGAACACATATCTAAGATATTATCTACCGTATATATTTGAATTTTAACACAAATATCTTGTTCATACTTATCTACTCAGTAGTAGAATACGCGATAGTTATCCACTCAGTAGTAGTATGAGTCACTCCAACAGCAGTATCTTTTACTCTAGCAGCAGTATCTTCCAGCAGTAGTATTTCCAACACTAGCGGTAGTATTGAATACACTAGCAGTAGTATCAACACTTAGAGTATTTTCCTTTATGAACCAGCAGTACTAATCTACAGAACATTTAATTCCCAAAAACTTATACAAGACAAAACCCTAATCATGGTGAGCTGACGACATCAGGACCTATAAGCTGATGCCGTCAGAGTTGTAATTCTATATATATACTTTCGTATGTTTTTCATAATTAGTGTAACATCTTGGAGTAGGGTTTTGTGGACGAATTTATTAGCTTTTGTAAGGGTTCTACAGCCCCCAAAACACATGTTTTATTGAAGATAAGTTATCCGTTTAATCATTCAATATGTCTATGTGTTGTTTGATTACTTGTTTATCTTCTCTTCTCTTTAACATGCAAGCTTAGATTTATTTGTGTTTGCTTAGATCTAATGGAACCTAGTTGTTGATAATTGATTTTTCGTCTCTTGTTTAGTTGATTGCCTCGCGTTAGGATAAGAAAACTGGCTGACCTCTTATATGTAACTAGCTTGAACGTCTTAGAAACGCAACCGTAGAGTGCACTATTGGTTTTTCTCGTTGTATTTATTGCATGAATTGCGGCTTGTAGATCCTAGAAAACTTAATAGACTTTAAGGTTTTTAGGGGAGACTAAGATTCATAGAGTTGGGGACTTTGGCACCTCCCCACGACCAATATTAAGGAATACAATGCTTCAACTAAAACAAGGACATGGCAATTCGACAAATCAGTAGAAGATAACTAGCGAGTAATTAATCTAAGTGAACACGCTTTTCCCTATCATAAGAAGTCACCAAATTTACTTTTCTTGTTTAATTAGATTAGATTTAGTTTTATAATTAGTTTTTGGGTTAGTTGACTAACAACTAATTCCGCCCACTCTTTCAAAACCCGAGATTTTAATTGCTTTCATAAAAAATATAAAAATACAATTAGAATCATCCCTCACCTGTAGACCTATCTCGTCATACATCTTGACTTTTCCACAACTATTGTGAGACTATTCCCTTATAGAACGATCAATCCCCCGGACTTACCTATACTACACTACAACGGTTAGGTACACTGCCTAGAGGATTGTAAAAATTTCTTGCGAGGGTTACAATTCACGCTTCACTATCAGTATTTTAATCCTAAGTTAGTTCTAATTAGACCTAATCTAACGCAAGGGGGTTTTCAGCCTGAGAGACTGGCACAATGTGTAGATTTAGTAAACAATAATTAAAAGTAATAAGGCGAATGACACACACGTATATAGATAGAAAAAAGATACAGATAAGAGGCCTGGCCAATAGTAAAGAAGATTTATCACTCGTTTAATTGCTTAGTTATATAAGATGAGTACTAAAATCTATTCTCTCTTAGTGGGTGCTTACGTGTATGCGTATATCATTCCAATGTCTTGATCCAGTCTAAACGTCTAGATTTCGGGTATTAAGTCTTCTCGATGGACTAATCCTGTCACGATTAATCAGATCTCCGCATAAAGTCCACCTTAATGATTACTAAGTTTATGTATTATTTATCCCTTAAGGGCTTACATTAATCATGCAAATGATGTTAATGAAGTAATTGTGTGAGCCTAAGGTCGACAAGGCACGATAAACTATGTAAGTAATCAAAACATACGCAAAAGCATCCAATAAAACATCAAATATTCTTTATAAAAGCCGGAAACAATTAAGTCCGATCAAATAGTGAAAAAGACGCTAACTCAACGATTAAAAGAACACTAATACAAATTAAACTAATATTCCTATGTATTAAAGTACTACCAGGACCTTCTTATTGCTCTGAATTCGTCCTTCTGGTTATGTCTTGTGTGGTCAACTCATCGTGTTCTGTGGTATATTATGTGTGTCGACTTTGGCAGTCGAATGGGGTATTTATACATTTTAGAAACAGAATCGATACGGCGTATCCATTAAGTTGATACGCCGTATCTAGGTAACTTCGCGTGGGGTCCAAGATTATTATATTCAGGAATATTTGTACAACGCCATATGATACGGCGCACCTTCAGTCTTTATATGGCTTATGCATGTCTTAAATATCTTGGATTTCTGGTGAAGTCTTGAGATTAATACGCCGCATCTCTGAGATGTCATGCGGCATATCTGGAGTAGAACAAGTCAGATCTTTTTACTTTGACCAAGGTTTTATATACGGCGCATGGGATAAATCCATGCGGCGTATGCTTCAAAGTCAGGCAATGGTCTTCATAATCGTCTAAGTCTTTCTGTACGGCGTATCTGTCTAGAATGATACGGCGTATCTTCCTTCAGTTCAGTAGACTTTTCCAACTTGATCCATTTTGCTCCAATTTACGTCCAAAATAGCTAACTTTCACCAAATGCTTGTTTATAACAGAGATTTACAAAAGTAAGCGATTAAGTATCAATTCTCATATAAAAAAGCGATAAACATAGGATAAATGATGCTAATAAAATGTTGTTATTTGATATCATCAGTGGCGGTGGTAAGTGGTGGTGGTGGGTAGTGGTGGTGGTGGGTAGCGGTGGCAGTGCATGGCGGTAGCAGTGCGTGGTGGTGGACTGGTGGTGATTGGTGGTGGTGGTGGTAGGTGGTGGGTACCGGTGGTGGGTGGTGGTGGTTATGTATTTCGGTGTTGGGATTAAAAGCCTTCTTGTTGGGATTGTTGGGATTCTTGATGCTGTTTGATTACTGCTTCTCTTACAAAATTACAACTGCTCTTACAAAGTTACAACTGCTAGTACAAGTTACAACTGCTGAAGAACTTCACTGAATATACACTAAGTGTGTTAATGCTGCTAGTACAAAGTTAAGACTGTTGGTACAAAGTTAAGACTGCTGAGGAAGTTACTACTGCCAGTGCAAAAGTTAAGACTGCTAGTGTAACTTAGTGCTGCTCAAGGTTACTGCTGCTTACAGGATATGTATTAGATATGTATAGAAAAGATTTGATATATTCATATCTTTATAGAAGATTTGATATACTTAGGAAAGTATCGTAAACACGTAGGACTCCTTGGTGTACAAAAGGAGGTCCTAGGGTAGAGAGTTATACTCACGAATTACATAGAATTACACAGAATACACAAAAAAAGTCGTATAATTCTCATAGCTTCAAGGTTTTGTAACCCTAATACTGTTAGAGTATTCGTATTATTCTTAATAATATTGGAGCTTGATTATTTGTTGAATTATATGCTTTACTGTTTTATTAAATTCTTCTAAAGATTAAAGATTAGATTCCGCATAATCTTTAATACATTCGTACACAGTTTCTACCATAATTGTGTTAGATTTATCTAATATAACTAAACCTTAAAACAAGCTTAAGGAATTCGATCTAAGTTCAACCAGGACTCAACAAGTGGGATCAACATTCGGACTAACTGATGTTATGTATTGAGGACCAAACTAATGGATTAACATTGTTACACTCGACAAAACACAAGGACCAAAAATGTAGTTAACTCTTAACAAATACAACACTTAATACTAATGATAAATACAATAAGAAATATTAAAAGAATGATATATACAATAAGAAATATTAATAGTTTCATGCTTATAATAAGAAAATTAAAAGTTGTGTACACAACAAAAGAAAAAGTGTCAAGTTGGATACATTTTTAGACAATTATCTCTATTTTTTAAACTTAAGGGGTATTAAAATATAAAGCTTAATCGATTTGTAAGATATTTTGTATTATTTGTAAACTTAATGTAGATTGTTTGCAATAATTGATAAGTTAATGGGTTATTTTGTATTTTTATCAAACTAAAAAGGGTGTTTTTGTACATTTAGAAAATGTATCGTAGATCTACATGATGAGGTGTAATCATACGCTTTTTATGGGTCATTTAGCCTCTAAACTCTTGTACTTTTGATCAAATATTGCCCTAATTTGCTTCTATCTGAGTTTAGGTATTTGGGAGAGCAAACGCCGGAAATATACAAGATTTGGGCTCGATTGGACGAAGAACGTAGAAAAATGACAAAATCATCAAGGTACGACATCTCTGACGTGGTCACCAATTCAATCTAGAAAGTTCAACTTCAAGAATTTTTTGTGACGACTCAGTGTGTGGAGACGGCCTCCTTTGACGGCGTCAAGGGCAAGCTGTCGGTGTCACAACCAAAGGGTGATGTCGCCACATATGACGGTGGGCAAACGTGTAACACCCCCAAAATATCACAGCGGAATGTAATATCATTGTGATGCTACTTATTAGTACAACAGTCATTATCATAGAAAACGACTCTAAATGAGACGTTTTTAAAAGTTTATCATTCGATCATAATAAAACATGAGAGTTACAAGAGGTCCCAAATAGTTTTAGGAGTAAATTGCAAAAATCGTCCTTGTGGTTTGGCCAAATTGCACGTTTCGTCCTTATGGTTCATTAAGTGCAAAGATTGTCCTTATTTTGCACTGTTATGTGCACTTTTGGTCCTCTCTCATTGCAAAAATCGTCCTTGTGGTTTGCCAAATTTCAGTGTTGAAGGACCATAAGTGCACGTAACAGTGCAAAATAAGGACGATCTTTGCACTTATTGAACCACAAGGATGAGACGTACAATTTGGCCAAACCACAAGGACGATGTTTGCAATTTACTCTAGTTTTAGATTGCATAATATGTAAATATAAAAGTTTATAAAGGTTTATCGAATAATAACAAAATACAAGCCATCAAAACATTCTCCGTGCGACTTCATGCTTGCCAAATACCTTAAGGACCTGAGATAAAACATGCTAAAAAGTCAACACAAATGTTGAGTGAAATTCATAGGTTTATATATATAAATAATGGACCACAAGATTTCAAGTTTAAGAGACAATTCATAAAGCAGTTATTATTGCACTAAGCTCATGACACTCAAAACGTTAACTGGTGTATCATAGAGATGATAATAAAGCCCTAGTAGGTAATTTGCCATTTTACCTAGGTATTCAAATATAGTGCGTTTGTGATATCCATCTGATCAACACAAACGGGATTCGTCAATCCCAATAGGCCTATTCACAATATTCGCGCTCACATGGAAATGATTAATGGTTCATGATGTTAGGGACTTATTTTTGGCAATAACAGTACTTATGCAATAATACATTCAGGTAAGCATACAGTTCAAAGCACTTGTGTCTAAATTGTAAAATAGCATGTATCTCCCCCAATGGTTTTATAAACAGTTTAAAGAGTTAAAATGAGGCTATGAACTCACCGTAAACAAAAGTGAATAGCAAGATGTAAATAAAGTGACGATTAACCGAGAAGTCCTACGAGCAACCTAAAAATAATATGTTGTGTCTTAGGTTTTAAAATAATAGAGTATGAATGAAAAAAAAATATATATAATTATTATCTCAATTATGCAATTGTACATAGAGTTTTTAAGATTTATAAAGTGATAGGGACTAAAATTGACAAGTTAGGAAAGTGTTACGAGCCCTAATATATAAGTTGTCCGTGGTTCGGGTTTTTATGATATTTCTACAGTTCAAGTATCCTATTGTGTCGATATGTAGTCAAATTGTCCAAAGATGAGTTATCGGGTTTATTCCCGAAAGTGGGTCCAACTACTTTTGGTATATGTATAATATTAGTGTTTGCTTAAAAATTATTAATTTACAAATTTTCAAGTTTATAAAATAGTTATATAAATTTCATCGTTACTAATAATGTTTATAGGTGTTATAAAAATATATTTGACCATTTTTAAACAAATTTTGATAAGTTAAATAATTTTTAAGTTAAGTGCGGGTTTTGATTAAAAATGCATATTTGTCACTAAAAATTCCGTTTCTCTTAAACTGTAAGGAGTTATGCTTCAAATTTTATATTTTCGGAAAGGTATTTAACTATACTAATTAGATTTGTGGGTTTTATAGCTCTTAAAATTGCATAGGCTAAGTGAAATTGCCATTTTTTCCTTATATGTCAGGTCTGATCCGGGATAGTTTCAAACAATCCCACTATTTTTGCGATAAGTTGAGTTTCGTAACTCCTTTTTATGCGGGGTTTTCGGCTACGTTCAAGTGAAGGTATTACCTACATTTCATAAAACTGGACAGAGTCTCAAAAGTGATTAGATATATGAGCCTTTTACGTTTAAAATCTGGTGTGCGTTTTCTGACAAGTTTTACCGTTTATTTTCTAATTAAATCATCGGGTATCGCCATGCGACCCTCTACCTGGTAAATTGAAGCTAAGAGATAGATCTACAGCCCTATATTTTTTACCTAAACCTCAAAGTCTACTCATTAAATTATGAAATTACAAGAACAGTCCCTGGTCCAAATGGTCTTTGCAAATCTAGTCTCAATCACAGTTTTTGGTATTTTAAGTTATGTACAATGCAAAAATTAATACAACAAGCATATGAAACATGAAAAATACATGAAACGAAATATACATCAGTAGTGATATGAAAAATATGGTGTGGTTTTCTTACAAGGATGAGATGAAAAACACAAGGAATCAAGGACAAGAACACTAGATCCTCAAACCTTGCATAATATCTTGTAGCAAAAATTTATGATGATGGTGATTTGGGGCTGTATATGCCACGAAATAAGGTGAAGGAACCAAATGAAATGGCTAGTTTTGAGATCCACAATATGGTGGTTTGCATGTCTAGTGGTTTTGGAAGAAATAGTTTTTAGTTTGTAAAAAGCAAGTAAGATGAGAAGAGCACAAGTGTCATAAGACACTTCCTTTAAATGCCACCTCTTATGAGGTGGTATTAGTTGGTGATTTTTAGCATAAAGTGTACCATTTAGTGTATAGTTTGATCCCGGTAATTGCAAACGTGAAGTTTTTAAGACGCGAAACTTAAAACTGGGTAACGTAACAATACAAAACTTACAAAAATGTTAAAACTTGACATCAAAACCTAATTTGATATTTTAGGTGATCCTTGAGCTTGTTGGGTGATTACATGGTGTTTAAAAATTGAAAACGCGCAAAACGCAAAATGTGCAAAGTTTAATTACAAAATGCAAAAGTAAAAATGGGATATTTAATTTATGATTGTAAGAAACCAAAATGCATAAAAATAGTTATATTGTATATTGTCAGGTGTCGGTTTAAGTTAAATGTGTGTATAACGACGTATACGGGATAACCTATCTAGTTACTCTCAAGAGTAAATTTACTTAAAATAAAAATATTAAGTAAAATTAACTGATTAAATAATGACCTCAAAATTCTGAATTGTTATAGTACCTAATCCTTAAAGGGAATTTGTTGTTCCCGTTACACAAGTAGAAGTAACTACAAAGTTAATCTAATTGTGTTCTATGACTGAATTAACGTAATGATTAATTTAAACAAATAAGTAAAACGTAAATATAAAAACACAAGTTTTTCAACTTTTAAATTCTTATTAGAAATCAATCAAAAGAATCTATTACCCAACTGTTTGCGGAATAAACACTTAGGATCGAATAGACAAGGTATGGTGTGTTCACCTCTCTAAACTCAAGTTATTCTTGAGTGGTAACAATAATGACCCACTGAGCTATCTCAGGGACTTGGTTACTCTTTGGAGGAGAAAAGTGGCTTTGTGAAAGTCTAAGCTTTTAATGCACAAAACTTATTCCACTTTTCTCCATCTGTTCCTATTTATACATAAGTATAAAAGAGCACCTATGATTAAAAAATACAAAAAGAATAACCTAGCGTGTCTGACAAATACAACAGTATTTGTCATTTTCAAGAACCAATGGGAATAAGCTAAAAAGTCTTTCCGAGTGTCAGCTATGACACTTCTTGACTTTAAGCCATTTTAGGGAAGGTTCGCTTCTGGCCCGATAAGACTTCTCCTTATCTTTTCAAACTCTTCCCGCCTAATCCCGCCTTTATTTCAGACTTCAGATTCTTCAGTCTAGGTCTTCAGTCTTTAGTCTTCAATCATTTATTGTTGTTGAGGAGACTGGGGGTTCAGTGAGTTCTTATCAAATACTAACTGAACCCATTACCTTCTTCTTTGGCTTAAGTAACACTCAGTGAGTTCCGCCTCACTGAATGGTGAATCTTTCTTCTTAGACTCGTCCTAAGCATCTTGAAGGTAACTCACTGAGTGACTGTTCACTCAGTGACTTGAGAGTGTTTAAGGTTGATTAACACTTGGCTAATTTGTGTCCAAATCCTGTTTTCAGGACGCTTGGATACTGACGGACCCAACAATCTCCCCCTATTTGGATATAAATTATGCCTAAGTGTTTTGATCAGTTATGAGTGAGCAAATGGGCTTCTTCTCATACTGAATATACTAGAAAGCTATGAAAGGATACTGATATAACAAAACATGGGCCATCATTTTATTAATATCATTACATTTGTCCTAACATCTAAACATAATACTCAGGGTTCTTGTACTCAGCCTTCTAAGATACCCATGAGCTCCAATTTCACTTTCTTTGACACCAACACTTCTTTGTCGGGTCTCTCATTCATCATCTTATCCATCAGCTTTATGAACTCTTCGTTTTCAGGGCTCTTCACATGAATCGCCATTAGCTTGTACGCAAGAAGAGTTGTTGTTTCCACCATGTTGATGTCACTGACTCTTTGGAAGGCTGGTTGTTGAAACTCATCAATGAAGAAGATACCATACTCAGGTGTCTTGATGACTTTGTTAGGAACAAATTTCACTCCTTGAGGAGGAATCCTGTTGCAATGAAGGGCGGCTATGAACTGTTTAGGCTCCTGTTCCACAGCTTTCCTTTTCTTCCCAATCTTCTGAGTAGGTTCAAGGATTGACAGTCCCTGAGAAGAAAGTGCCTTCTCATGATCTATTCCTAAACTCTTAGCTACCTTTTCTCGTTCCTCGTATTTGGAGTTCAGAGTAGATAGAAGACTTGGAACAATCTTGCCTTGCTTCTTCCTCAGGATGGGCATCATCATGTACCATTCCCTTAGCCCATAGTCTGAGAACTTGAAGGGTTTGTTTACCTCAGACTTTCTTGGCCCCCTGTGAACCGTTACGCTTATAGGCTTGGTCAGGTGAATGGTTATATTAGTAATGGTGCCTTCTCCCTTGGTCTTCGTCATGTGCCACATATACCTCTCATAGGTTTTCTTCCTCCCTTCTTCTCTAAGCTTGGCCTGCTGATTGTGTTCCTTAATGAGGTCAGCCTGAAGCTTGAGGAATTCTTCCCCCTTGATTACTTGATCAGTCTCCTTGATTACCTCCTTGGCAACCTCAACAATTACAGGTCTGTTGAGTTGCTCAGCCTTCCTCGCAGCCCTTATTCTATCCTGTTCATCCAGGACTGCGGCCACTTCTATTGGAGTTCCAAAGAATTTCCTCCCACCATCTAAGTCAACCTCAAATGGTGCATCAGGGTCTGGACGCCTTTCAGTTGATGCCGGAACCAATTGCAATTAAGGAGGAGATTCGTCAGTCACCATGATTCCCTTCCCTTTGTCAGTGAGAGGGGGTTGACTGGTGGAGGTCTTAGGCACTTCTGTTGCTATGGTTTCAGGTTGTACAGGGATTGTAGCAACAACAAGTGCTGAAGATGAAGGCTCAGGAGTAAGATCATCAAGTTTCTCCCCCTCAACAGATGTTGGTGCTTCAGTAAAGGCATCTGTTGACTGAGGAGGTGGGGGAACCGGAGAGGCCTGAAGAATAGACAGAATACTAGAGACCATTTTCTTGACATCAGAGGTCTCATTCTTCAGGGCGGAGATGTCTGCCGCCATTGTAGCCTGAGTTGTTGTGAGTTCAGTGACCTTTGTGGTATAATGGTTGATCAGCTCATTATGTTTAGTGAAGAGCTAATAAAATGCTGTGGATATCTTGGTCAGGCACTCTTGGGAACTAGCGACTGACTGTTGGATTAAGTCTTGCTGAGACCTTAGTGGTTTAAGATCCACCTCTTTTAGGAGCTTGAGCAGTTCAGTAATGTTGGTTTAGGTGGTCTTTTGAGTGTCCATGTACTCAGTCAGCTTGGTCATCAGGGTAGGATCATCCTTCAGTTCATCTTGAACTGAGTCAAGAGCCTTTAACACATTTGAGAACTGCATGTCTTGGGCAGAACCCAGATTGTCCAGGATGTCCTCAGTTCAGCCTGAGATGCTTCAACAGTAGCCCTGAAGTGGGATAAGAGACTGCCGCTTCAGTATGCTGGTCCCATTGTTCTTCAGTGATCTCTCGGAATAGGGCATGATTGGCATTGCGAAGGTGTTGATCCCAGTTGAGCTTCACGATCTTATTAATTACTTTAGATAAATCTAAAGCAATCGGTATAGAAACTGATCTTGAATTGTATATCAAATATTATGCGGAACTTAATATTTGATCTTAAGAAGAATTAAACACAAAACGAATTCTCAAACAACACTTCAATATATTAATACGATTGCTCAATAGCAATAGGGTTACAAGAAACCTTGAAGTGTAAACAATGATGATACGTATCACTAACCTAACCCTAGATCCTCTTTTTATAGCGTAAGGAGTCCTAGTCGGTTTACAAGACTTTCTACACAAGAAAAATATCTTTACGTATCTTTTCTATACTTATCCTTAACATACTATACATATCTAATAAGCAGCAGAGTAACTAGTCTAGCAGCAGAGTCTTCGTGGGCTAGCAGCAGAGTTACACTTTGCTTATTCTTCCAAACCAGCAGAGTCACAAACAGCAGAGTCATTGTGCTAATCAGCAGAGTTACTTAACTGATCAGCAGAGTTATACTTAGTGTATTTCTCGAATCAGCAGCATCTTTAGACCCAACAATCCTCCCCTAAACTTGATATTTTTCTTCAAAAATCATCAAGTTTCTTTTAAACCCAGCTAATCACCAGGAGGATGCTTCCAAACACTTTACTGTTTTGATGTCTTTGATTCAAGAATCTTCTCATATTTCCTTATCAGTTTATAAGCCTGATCATCTGAAAAGAAACTATTTTGCAATGTCAACATTCCAGGCTTTAACATCTGAGTAATCACTGCTGTATTGTTATTCAAAGGGTATTCCTTCTCCACAAGCATGTAGACCTTAACACCCTTACAAACCAATTCATGTACTCCACAAGATTGATACAAATACCACCTATCAACTCTGGAGTTCAACAAATCCCTCCATTCAAGATCTCTCTCATCAGGCTCAAACATCTTCTTCAAAAAGTAATAGTGAATTCTTTCATATATCACCTCTGGTCTCAGATCACTATATTTTTCTTTATACAACCTCCACATCTGCATCACATCATCTCTATCCATAAAATGTAGCATCTGAGAAAATCTAACAAATCCATAATACAGATTATTAGACCTCTTAACTTCCCAATAAGCTTCACTTCCATCCCTGACTGTATGTGAATAAGATATGATTGAATACTTGGTATCTAAAGGAACTGCATTCACTATCTCCGGTTCCTTTTGTGGTACATGAGCTGTGAGATCCATTGTTCTTTTCATATCATCAGCAGTCACCTTTTCAAGATAATGCTCATCACTTTCTTCTTTTTCTGAATCACTCTTTACCAATGACTCAGTCTTTCTCTTTTTTCTAGCCACCTGCTTTATTCTCCTACCATATCTCTTTACACCAACAGTAGGTTCAGGCTTTTTCTCTGCAACTACATTCTCTTTCTCTTTCTCTTTCTCAGCATCTGATACTTTGGCCATTTTAGCAGTAGACTCAGGATTCATATAAGCATTTGATGCTACTTTGATTCTTGTCAACTCTTTGATCTCATCATCAGTTAAAGGTTTAAAATTCCTGTCCATCTCTTTCTTAGCAGCCTCAAACTTCTGCTTGACTTCTTCATTAGAGTATGGCTTCAACTCCTTCAATTTCCAACCCTTCATATTCCTCAGATATTGCTCATGAAGAGTTCTCTCTTGCCTTGCAGTTGGTGGTCTATTCACCTTTTTATTCTTTCTTGCAACCAGAAGCCTTTTCTTATTCTGCACAATAGCTTGATGAATCCAGTCATTAACACCTTCATCTGTAAAAACATCATCCATTTCTACTTTCACTTTCTCCCAGTCCATAGCAGCTTTACATCTTGCCTGCTCATTTTCCCATGCAGCCACTTTGGCTTCAACTTCAGATTGTTTCTCAGATTGTTGCTGTTGTATATCCATTGCTTTATCATACTCAGCTTTTTCTTCATCAGCAACTCTCTGAGCTTCTTCTGCATCCCACCTTTCTTGCAAATGTCTAGGCCATACCTCAATTGGAACTTCATTAGGATCAGGATAAGGTTCAAGTTCTTCCACCATTTTCATCTTGCCCTTACCCTTGTAGGTAGGTGTTTGAACAGGTTTTCTTGTTTGCACAGGTTCTTGGATGACAACTCCTTTAGCTTTAGGTCTTGAGACAGTCACTTGTGTTGGTTTTGTTAAACTTTGAGCAGCTGGTTGTGATTGTGGTTCAGGTTGTGATGGTGTAGGTGTTTTGTTTCCAATGTTAAGCAATACTTGAGCTAAGGGCATTGTGTCTTCATCAAATTCACCAGCAGAGTGATGTAACCCATCAGCAACATTGTTTCTCCCATCACCAGAAAGTTCTGCATTAACAGCAGAGTCAACCTCCCCTGAATTTTTGAGTACCTCCCCTGAACCTGCTGCATCCTTCTGATCATTCCTCCCCTGTTTGGAAGCATCCTCTTCCAAACATGGTTTGGAACCTTTCTTCAACCTCCCCTCAAGATGAGTAACCCTGATCTTAAGTCTTCTTATCTCAGCACCTTGAGAAGCTTTGACTATGGATAACTCCTTTCTAAGACCAATAACCTCCTGTGACAATTTGGTACAAGTATTCGTCAATTCCTATAATTGTTTCATGATATCCTCACAACTTCGGTCTGTGTAACCTGACCCGAGAGGTTGATCACTGGAATTGGCATTTTGTACAGGGGTTTTAACCGTCAAATCCTCTTTTCCAAGTTCAATACTAGCCTCAACACTTCGACCTGTGTGACCTGGTCCGAGAGGTGTATCATAGGCATTGTCATTTTGTACATCAGTGTCCATCAATTCATTTGTTTCATCCCTGTCCTCATCACTTCGAGATGTGTTACCTTCTCCGAGAGGTGAATCTTTGGACACAAACTCAGTCTCAACCCTAGGTTGAACAGCTGAGCCCCCCAAAGTAGCCATTTGGCTGGGGTTACCATCAGTTGTATTAGGTTCTTGAGAACCTTCTACAAACGATGTTGCCATGGTTGAGGTCTTAGGTATGTTAGCACTATCCTGTTCAACTACTAAGTTGGAAATAGTAGTGCCAGCCTCTTCCATCATGGTACCTCCATCACCTGTACCAGCCTCATCTGCATCCATACTGACATTGGCCTGAGGTTGCACAATGTCCTCTTGTTGTGAATTCCTAGGTGATTGGGTATGTTGAGGTTCATGGGATGATGATCCATTCAAACTTGTAGATGAGGATGTGTGATGGGAAGCTGTGGGAGTTCCAGCCTCTTCATCCTCATTCACTGCAGCCACAATATTCAAGATGTGGTCAGTTAAGGGAGTTATAGCACCAGAAAAACCTTTCCCAGGTTTCTTCAGAAAAGCAAACATCTTGATAGCCATCCTGCTACTAGGCTCAATATGGGTATGTTCCAAGGGTTCTCTTAGTTGATTATTGATAATGAGCTGCAAAAACCTTGGATACAAATAAAACTTCTTCTTAACAAACTTCTTCATACCCTCAAAAATCATTGAAGAAAAATCAAATGGTTGCCCAGTAGCCAAACAAACTAAGGACATGGCTTGAGAAGCACTAAACTCATTCCATCCTCCTACCTTGGGAAACAAGCAGTATTGAAGAGTATGTAACAAAAACTTCCAATGTGGACAGAGCAGACCTTTATAAAAAGTACCAGTATTTTCAGGCCTCTCATACCCAATTCCCTCAAGCTCAGTTAAAATATCCTCAGTAGTAAAATTAGGTGGTGTTGGAACTCCGGATAGACGAAGGGTTCTCTTAAGAGTTGTCTCACTAACCACAATAGTCTCTCCATCGACACTACCTATTAACCTTTCCTCCCCGTCAAGTGTATCTAATTTAACAGTTGACCAATATTGGTGCATATGAGATTTAATAATAGGTGGATCAACTGTTAAAGCATACCTTAGTTTAGATGCACTTAAAAAATCCATAACTTCATGAAATCCGGCAGCTGCAGAAACCTTACTAAGAAATGCAATCTGATTATGCTCTTCCGGAAACTTGCGTCGAGCCATTATGATTTGGGGGTTTTGGATGAAATGATATGAAATAATGTTCTTGGGAGAGAATCGAATGTAATTTTGAGCAATTAAAAGTTAATGAGATCGAAATAGTGTGTGATACCATTTTGATCTAATTAGGTTTTAAGACGCGCCAAAATTTTCAATAATACCCCTTTACTTTCAAACTCAACAGCAGAGTTATGAAAGGTTTGACCAAAAGTCAACTTTCCCAAAAACTTCAAATTTAATCCCCCAAGCAGCTTAAATACACCACCAACTCCTCAATAAATTCTATAAATCCCTCAGTTGCTTAACAAATCCCCAATTTCACAAACCCTAACACAAAATCAACGAATCATGAGTTCATCCAAGGCTCCAATCATCGACATATCATCAGATTCATCTTCAGACGATTCACAAGGATGGGCAAATTACTTTCCACCGAGTGCATCGTCATCACAACAAAAAGGTAAAGCAGTTGTGGAAGAAGAATACTCTGACCCACTTCCATCAACACCATCTTCCTTTGTAGATTCAAGCGATGATGAAGAAACAAAAGCATGGCCAAAATCCATGACATTCTACCAAGGTGCCTGGGAAATCGATCCTCCGCAACATCCTTTGACCGCTGAGCTTCAGAGGCAAATGGAGAAGGCGGTTGCTGCTTTTGGTAAGAGTGTTGATCCTCCTCGTCCAAAGCCAAGTACGGTTGAGCAGAAACCCCCTGTTCCAAAGAAGAAGAAGCAGAAGAAACAAGCTCCCTCTACAAGCCAACAGCATAGTCCACCACCACGACCAGTGGTACTTGCACTTCCCTGTCCTAGGGTGTCAGAGGCCATGGGCACTAGAGGACCTCGCAGCAAGGTCATGCCTGACTTTGTTGGAATTTAGGTTGTGAATCTTTGGGTCTTGTTGTCTTTTGAACTTGTTTTGAATAGCATGAATGTATGGAAACTGTATGCTGTATTTTTGCCTTTATTATCAATGAACTTCCTCTTTCCATGCTTTACTTGATTGTGTATGTATGTATATCTGCAAAAAGGTTAGTAGAACACCACAAACACAAGCAAGAATATTCCATAATAGCAGCAGAGTAGGCATAGTAACAAACAACTAACCAGCAAACAAGTTAAGAAACAGCAAATGATGACTAAACACCAGATATTGACTAAACAGCAGCACAAATCCTTTACAAAATTTTACAAAAACATACAGAGATAAGATGTTTAAAGTTTTAAAGATTGATCATGCCAATACTAGCAACTAAAAATTGAAACCTACTTATATCAAAACTCTTGGTAAGTAGATCAGCAACATTATTGTCAGTATGTATTTTCACCACTTGTATTAACTTTTTCTCATAACAATCTCTAATAAAATGATGTCTTATCTCTATGTGTTTTGTTTTAGAATGAAAAACAGGATTTTTGATAATACACATTGTGCTGTTGTTGTCAATATAAATTTTGGTGTTCATGAAATTGTACCCATAATCCAGTAGTTGATTCTGAATCCAGAGCACTTGTCCACAGCAGCTAGAAGCAGCAACATATTCTGCTTTAGTTGTTGAGTTAGCCACAACAGTCTGTTTCTTGCATTGCCATGAGATTAGCCTATGACCAAGGTACTGACAGCCTCCAGTGGTTGACTTTCTATCCAAAGTAGCTCTAGCATAATCACTATCTGAGTATGATATCAAGTCAAAGGGTGAATTATTAGGATACCAAATGCCCAATTTAGGTTGACCCTTTAGATACCTAAAAATTCTTTTAACTACTTCCAAGTGTGAAACTTTTGGGGATACTTGAAATCTAGCACAAGCACACACAGAAAACATGATATCTGGCCTTGAAGCAGTCAGATACATCAATGAACCAATCATTGATCTATACAAATGTACATCAACCTCTTCCCCATCTTCATCCTTGATCAAAGGTTTGTTTTTATCCATTGGAGTCTTTGCTGCCTTAACATCCTTGAAGCCAAATTTCTTCAACATATCAGCCACATACTTGTCTTGGCTAATAAAAATCCCATCCGATTTCTGCTTAACTTGAAGTCCCAAGAAGAAAGTGAGTTCACCCATAGAACTCATCTCAAACCTGTTGTGCATCAGCTTTTCAAATCCTTCACATAACACCTTATTTGTAGACCCAAAAATGATATCATCTACATAAACCTGAACAAGTAGAATATCCTTTTTGTCTTTCTTAATGAACAATGTTTTATCAATGGTTCCTCTGCAAAAACCATTATTCAACAAATATGTGGATAAGGTGTCATACCAAGCTCTAGGAGCTTGATGTAGTCCATACAGTGCTTTCTTCACCTTGTAGACCCTATCAGGATACTTAGGATCTTTAAACCCAGGTGGTTGCATCACATATACTTCATCAGGAATCTTTCCATACAAGAAAGCACTTTTCACATCCATTTGGTACACAGGAAAATTCTTAAATGAGGCATATGCTAGGAATAATCGAATAGCCTCAATTCTTGCAACTGGGGCAAATACCTCATCATAATCTATACCTTCTTCCTGAGTGAATCCCTGAGCCACCAATCTAGCCTTGTTTCTAATAACAATACCTCTCTCATCTCTTTTGCATCTGAACACCCATTTAGTACCAATTGCTCTTTTTCCATTAGGCAAATCCACCAATGTCCAGACTTCTTAAAGCTTGAACTGCAGCAACTCCTCTTGCATAGCTTCAACCCAACTTTCATCTTTCAAAGCCTTATGAATGGTCTTGGGTTCTTCTTGAGATAGGAAACAGGCAAACATGCAATTTTGTAAATCCTTGTGGCTATTCCTCTTCTTAAGTGTTTGAGCAAATAATCCCTGATCAAGCAAATCACTCAGACCTTTTGATTTACTTCTGGTCTGAACAGCAGAGTGAACATCACCAATTATTTGCTCCTTTGGATGATTCCTGTGGATTCTGGTTGTTGGAGTGGGACTAACAGGAATATCAGTCTCCAAATTGGATAAATCAGCTTCAGCACCAAAAACATCAACAATTTCATCATCAGTATCCACATAAACTTCTTCTAATTCGGGCATCTCATTAGAAGAATCATCATTAGAATCACCATCTTTATCAGCAGTAGAGTCCTTAGGCATAGCAGCAGAGTTACCAAACCGAACAACAGAGTGTTTTGGCCTAACAGCAGAGTATTTTGACCTATCAGCAGAGTGCTTTGGCCTGGCAGCAGAGTTGAGAGTACTGCTGCTATGTTTATTTCCTTGTTTTCCATCAACATCTGACTCTTCATTCCTTTCCTTATCATCATTCTTGTCATCATGAGAAGGTTCATCATCACCTTCTACATTAACCTTTGGTACTTCCTTGTGAACAACATCATCATCTGAACTCTTTCTTTCTTTTTCTGTTGGAGAGAAGTACTGATCAAACTTCCACTTTTCAATCAAGACAAACTCCTCTGCAGATCCATCCTTCTTTGCTTGTGTACCTGCATTAGGGTTAGTTTGTGTACCTGCAGACATGTTAGTAGTACCTGCAATGACTAGTTGATAATTCATACTTTTGGTTAAAGAATCAATATCAAACATCCATTCAGGACCTTTTCCATCAACATTAGGTGTGGTTTCTCTAATTCTAACATGCAAATTTTCCACCACATGCCCAGTCCTTTGATTGAAAACTCTAAAAGCCTTACTTTCAGTGGAGTATCCAACAAAGTAACCTATGTCTGCTTTCTCACTAAACTTGCCTAAGTGGTCAATGGTGTTTAAGATAGTGACAGGACACCCAAATGGTCTAAAGAAATCTATCAGTGGTTTCCTTCCATGCAATAACTCATAAGGGGTCTTATTGTGAGGCTTAACTATCTTACTTCTATTTTGCACATAGCAAGCAGTGTTGACTGCTTCAGCCCAAAAGATAGTAGGTAACTTAGACTCTGACAACATGGTCCTAGCAGCTTCAATTAATGTTCTATTTCTCCTCTCTGCAACACCATTCTGCTGAGGAGTTCTAGCCACACTAAATTGTCTAGTTATCCCCTTTTCCTCACAGAACTGATTCATCACTTGATTCTTAAATTCAGTTCCATTGTCACATCTGATGATCTTAACCTTGTGATTAAATAGGTTTTCTATCCTTGTAATAAAAGCTTTAAGAATGCCAGTTGTCTCATCCTTAGTAGCTAAGAAGAATACCCAAGTAAATCTACTAAAATCATCAGTGACCATTAAGCCATACATCTTTTTATTCAAACTTTTCACATAAGTAGGTCCAAATAGGTCCATGTGTAACATAAACAAGGGTTCAGTTATAGAATTCACCAATTTGGACTTACAAGATGCTCTATGTTGCTTTCCCATTTGACAAGCAACACATACTTCAGGATTCTCAAAAACCTTTGAAGGTAATCCTCTGACCAAGTTCCCTTTCACCAACTTGTTGATAGCCTTGTAGTTCAGATGTCCAAGCCTTCTGTGCCATAGTTTGGATTCATCAATAGTGGCTTTGGCAAACAGACAAGTTAAATCTCTTTTGGGAATAATGTTCTTTATGTCCACACTGTATATGTTGTCATTTCTAGGGACTTTAAGAAGTACTAATTTATCATCAGGTATCTTATAGTCGGGAGATAAGACAAGACATTCAGTGTCTGTAAAAAGAACAAAATTCTTTCTGTCACACATTTGTGAGACACTAAAAAGATTGAACTTTAAACCATTCACCAAATACACTTTCTTAAAATCCAATTTTCCAGTTCTGATGATGCCTTTTCCAACGATTTTACCTCCTTTGGGATCATTCCCAAAGGCAACATATCCACCATCCAAAGCTTCAAAGTTCTCCAAATTGCTTTGGTCTCCAGTCATGTGTGAAGAGCATCCACTATCAAAAATACATTTGTCCTTTAGCTCCTTTTGTAGATTGCCCTGCACAAAAAGTAAGAGAATTAGTTTCTCTTTGGGACCCAAGCCATTACTGACTTGGATCTGCCTTGTGCATCAAAGTAGTCAAATTTCTTCAACTGCATTGGTGCACTGCTGTGTCTGAGAACATGATCTATAACTTTAACTTTTGGTTTCCAGACCCAGCAAGCTGAGGCCTTAACAGCATAAAAATGGTTGCCCACAACAGTATCAGTAACAACTTTAGGCAAAACAGCAGAGTCTGCCTTAACAGCAGAGTTTGCCTTAACATCAGAGTTTGCCTTAACAGCAGAGTTAACTATGTCCTTCTTTATGGGCCCTTGTGGTGCAATAGGAGAGATAACTCTAGAAGTACCATCTCTCATCAAGACTTCCTTGGGAACCATGTTTCTTTTGGGATGTGGGTGAGTCTTTCTAGCAAAGTTTCTATGGTTCACCCTTGAGTACTGGTTCCAAACTGGTTTCTGATGGTAGTAGCACTCATCTTGCAGATGTTCAAAACTACCACAACCATAACATGCCTTTTTAAGTAATTGAAAATCAGTACCTAATCTTTGTGAAACTAGGTTGTTCCAATTTCTCTGGTTTCCTCTAGGCAAGTTATTAGTTTTCTTAGGATATACTCTAGGTGTGTTTTCATACTCAGCCATCTTCCTAGAGATACCTTTACCTAGCTTAGGCTTAACAAACTCAACCTTTTTAGCCTTAGGTGCTTTTGATTCAACAACAGCATGAATTTCTTCCTTTTTGTTCTTAGGGGTTGAATCAGATTCTACACCTTCATCATCACTGTCAGACTCCCAATCTTCAATAAGTGGTGCATCAGACCACTTTTTCTCATCCTTAGGTGACTCTACTTTAGTTTCACTAGTTTCACCTACAGGTTTGACCTCAGATGCAGGTATGAAAGATAATGTCCTAGTAAGAGGGGCATTGGCACTAAGTTTCTTAGGGTGAGCAACAGCATTATATCCTAGACCACTTCCTGAGTCTGCAAAGTGTCTTCCTATTGGTTTACTGAGAATGTCAGTGGCAAATTGTTGTTTTTCCACCCTAACAATATGTTTTTCAGTCTCACTTATAGCTGAATCTTTAGCCTTTTCAGCCTCTTCTACTTTCTCCATAAGAACCTTAATCTCACAATCTTTCTTAATAAGTTCATTTTCTAAAATAATGATCTTATCAAGATATTCAATTTCAGCCTTTTTATAGAATTCTAGCTTCTCTTCTAAATTCTTTAAACCATATTCATAACTAAGATTGTCTAACTTAAGTGTTTCATTCTCCATTTTAAGGTTTCCATTGCTAGACTTAAGCATTTCAATTGTATCAGAACATGATTTAAAAGAACAAGATGATTCATTGGATACCTCAGAGTCTGAACCAGAGGAGGAGTAGGCCATGAGAGCAAAGTTTTGTACTTGAGGTTCCTCTTCAGCTATCAATGCACAATTTGGACCATCTTCAGCATGATCACTCCAGTCATACTCTCCTAACCCATCACATGACACCATAGCAGTAGTAGGATTTGGCTCTTCATCAGTAGACTTCTTGACATTCTCATTGTTTCTTTTTGGTGCTCTGCACTCTCTTGCAAAGTGTCCCTTCTTTCTACAGTTAAAACATTCAGCCTTTGATTTGTCAAACCCCACATTCTTGTTCCTTCTGAACTTCATCTCTTTACCAGTTCTTTTAAGAAACCTTCTTGCCCTCATAGTAAGCATTGCAAACTGCCATTGCATATCAATCTCTTCAACATCATCAGGATCAAGTTCATCCAGATCTTGAGGCATAACTGAAGTACTTGTAGTAAGTTCAGCCAAATAAGCACAAATAGCAGCATCACTGATGGTGTTGGTGTTGGTAGAGTCAGCAGTAGAAACATGTGAACCAACAACAGGAGCAAAAGTACCAGCAGCAGAGTGCTGTTCTTGATGACTACCAGAACTCTTGTTGCTTGAGGAAACAAAAGCAAGATTATTTGTGGTAGAAGATGAACTTGACAATCCCTTAACTTCAGATTCATAAACTTTCAAGTTGTTATACAGATCATCCAATGTCATCTTCTCAAAATCTTCCTTGTGCCTCCAGATCACTGTGTGAGTGTTCCATTCAGAAGATAGACTTCTCAGAAATTTTAGATTGATATCTTCTTGAGATACATCAATCTTCAAAAGAGCCATCTGACTGGTCAACTTATGAAGTCGATCATAAGTTCCCTCAATGTTCTCAGAACTCAAAGCAGTAAAAGTCTCAAACTGATGCTTCAGTAGATTCTTTCTTGATTTCTTGGTAGCTTCATTCCCACCAAATCGAAGTTCAATTGCTTCCCACAATTCTTTAGCAGACTCAATATGATTAAAGCTTAGTTGATAATCATTAGGTATTCCCATCATGAGAATACTGTGAGCTTTAACCTCCAATCTTCTCTGTGCTTTTTCCTCACTTGTCTTGAGAGTCAAGACTGACCCAGTAGTAGTCTTTGCTGGTTGACTATCGCCATTCTAAACAACTTCCCAGAGTGAGTAATCAACCATTCTCATGTATTGTTGAATTCTCATCTTCCAGATCTCGTACTCTCCAGTCTTGAGCATGGGAACTCTTGATGCAGTAACCATGTGTGTTGAATCAGAATCCATTGCTTACTTTGATGATTAACAGATCTTGTATTCAGTAATTCTTCTTGGTACCAGCTTCTAGATCACAAGCTCTGATACCACTTGTTGATCCCAGTTGAGCTTCACGATCTTATTAATTACTTTAGATAAATCTAGAGCAATCGGTATAGAAACTGATCTTGAATTGTATATCAAATATTATGCGGAACTTAATATTTGATCTTAAGAAGAATTAAACACAAAACGAATTCTCAAACAACAGTTCAATATATTAATATGATTGCTCAATAGAAATAGGGTTACAAGAAACCTTGAAGTGTAAACAATGATGATACGTATCACTAACCTAACCCTAGATCCTCCTTTTATAGCGTAAGGAGTCCTAGTCGGTTTACAAAACTTTCTACACAAGAAAAATATCTTTACGTATCTTTTCTATACTTATCCTTAACATACTATACATATCTAATAAGCAGCAGAGTAACTAGTCTAGCAGCAGAGTCTTCGTGGGCTAGCAGCAGAGTTACACTTTGCTTATTCTTCCAAACCAGCAGAGTCACAAACAGCAGAGTCATTGTGCTAATCAGCAGAGTTACTTAACTGATCAGCAAAGTTATACTTAGTGTATTTCTCGAATCAGCAGCATCTTTAGACCCAACAGAAGGAACTTCACTAGTTGCCTTTCTGTGAGAGGAAGAACATTATCATACTTCTGCAGGTATTCAGGAGTAGCAGGAGTAGATGAGTGACCTGATGATGATGATGATGTTGATGGTTGGGTTAGGGGCTCTGGTTGATCCTCAGGAGGAGGAGATGGTTGTTCAGTGTGCTGAGGAGATTTGTATGTTTCAGTCTCCGTTTCCTCCCCAGCAACAAAAATTTCTTCATCCTCAAAATCTACCATCTCCTCATCGGATTCGTCATCCATGAGTGTCTGAATATCCACCAGAGAAGGAACCTTGGCTGAATCCGGCTCCCCCTCAAAAGAGGGCTCGCCTTCGTTGTGGCCAGGTTCTGACCCCTCCAGGTGAACTGAGTGGGTTTTCTCAGCCTGGACCGTGGAGTCAGTTCTCGAGTGACTGGATCCGCTGTGAGGGGTTTTCGGTTCTATATCAGCGGGTGGTTTGAATCTCTCTGAGTCTTTGTTCCCCTGAGTGCCTTCAAGGACTGGCGGGTGTTTTCCAGTACTATCACTAGGCAATGATTGGTTGAGGTCCCCTTTCCCATCAGGGTTGTACTGCCCTTCTGAGGATTTAAGGACCGTTTCTCCCTGAGATCATGAGTGTGATTTCTCAGGACCGTAAACAGGATGTGGTTGGGTGTGGGTCCCCTTCTCAGCAGAGTAGTGCTACTACACTGAGGGTATAGGACCCTGTACTCCCTCAGGCAAAGGTTGTGATTGACTAATGCCTTCATCAGGATGTGAAAGGGTGAAGGTTCCAGACCCCACTGACTTGTGTATGTCAGTAGAGCCATGAGGAAAGGGTTTGCCCGAGGACACTGAGGATGATTTCTCAGTACCCTCCGTTGGCGTTTGTTTTACGGTCAAGAGGGTCTCAGTAGTAGGTGTCTCAGAGGTCTTGGAAGTTGTTTGCCTTTCTTTAGGCTCTGAGGCAGAAGTCTCAATGGCGAGTGGTTTGGGTTTAACCACCTTCTTGGACCCTGCCTTCTTCTTCTTCTCCTTCTTTGTAGGAGAAGGTACTGGTGAGACAGCTTGTGCCCCCAGAATGACCATCAGCATGTATGTGGTCAGGGGGACTGGTTGTACCTCAGTAAGGTCTCTTGAATAGTTGGCTTTGTGTAAGACGTCAAGTTTAGATCCCTCAACATTTGGCCTAACATATTCAGAGCCTAGTAAGTCCTGAAGCACACAGGAAATGAACCTAGGGTAAGACATGTGTCTTTTCCTAGATTTTCCTAATAGCTTGGCTATGAGGTCTCGAAAGATTATCTCTCCGATGTCTATCTTTCTACCCTCCAGGAGGCTGAACACAATCATTTGTTGTGATGTGTTCAATTGCTCCGTTGAGGATTTATTGCCTCCAAAGACCTGAATGACAAAGGTCATCAGGATCCTCCAGACAGCAGGGAACCAAGTCTTAATTATTGGTGCTTTGGCCAATAAGGTTCCTGGGGCCACTTCAGGATTTTTTACATCATGTGGCCCTAGTAAAAGCAATTCGGCCTTTACTTCTGCGTTAGTGGGCTGAGCGTCAAAGTTCTCAGCGAAATCAAGACCTGTGGCCTTGATAAAGGTTGGGTAATCCAGGGAGAGGGTCCTTCTCCCGTTCATCACTGAGAACGTTATTTAGGTCTCCTTGATGTCATCAAGGCTTGTTGCCACTGCTGTACACCAAAATTCCCTCAGATAGTCATGATATATGACTGAGGGGGTTTTTGTAAACACCGTAGCAAGAAAGCAGTTTTGAAGGTATTTGACCACATTCTTGTACGCCCAAAATTTTTTGGGGTAGGCAAAATTTCCTACGATGTTATTTTTGGTCATGTCCACGCCCTTCATTGTGAATTCCACATTTGGGGCGCAGGTGATAGCTTTAGAGGCAGCCATAATTTTTGAAAAGTCTTGGTTTTGCAAGAAAAAGATTGTTGGGATTTAAGATGCTGCTGCTTAGTTTTGACAATGCTGCTCATTGAACTAAATGGAAAATACACTAAGTATGATTCTGCTGCTAGGCTAAATCATTCTACTGCTAGTGTATTCATTCTACTGCTGGAGTTTCTGAGAAGATCAAGGAAATAAGCTAAGTATGATACTACTGCTAGGTATCGAAGATTCTACTGCTAGAGTTATTATACTGCTGCTTATTGGATATCTATGTATAGTATGTTAGATAATTATGGAATAGATACGAATAGATATTATTCTTGTATAGAAAGTTATTGTAACCGACTAGGACTCCTTAGCATATAAAAGGAGGATCTAGGGTTAGAGTTTTGGTACGTATTGTAGGCGTATTCGAATCACTTCAAGGTTTCTTGTAACCCTGTTACTTTTGAGTAACCGTATTAATATATTGAAGTGTTTATTGAGAATTCGTTTGTGTTCATAATTCTTCTTAAGATTAAGTATTAGATTCCGCATAATACTTAATAATCATTCAAGAACAGTTTCTATACCTATTGTCTTAGATCCATATCTAAGATAATTAACAAGATCGTTAGCTCAACTAGGATCATCAAAGATGGTCTGGGTCTAAAGATGAACAACACACACACTAGTTTTTTGAGAGAGAAAAAGGGCAAGAGTTTTGCTTAAAATTTTCTAAAACGTGTGTGAGTTGATTTGTTTGGGGGTATTTATAGGGAAGTGGAGAGGGGTGGTTTAGGCATTAAGAGGATTTTTCTCAAAAAAATTTGAAAACCGTTTTGTATAAAACGTTTGGGATCCGCATTAAATGCCACCACCCCACTTTCCCGGGTTTTGTGAAACAGTCGAGGTGAACAGTTGTGCCGTCTGCAAAAAGTGTAATTTGCAGAGTTTACATCATCACATATATATGATGTGTGAGGAGAGGCATTAAATGCCAAGTGGGTAAGTGGGGGCCCAAGATATGCATGCCAGCAGGCAAAAGAACATATATTCCTATATTAAATAGGTATTCAGTTACCAACCTCGGACATTTACTAACTAGATACTTAGAGCATTTAAGTTAGCATTGAATGTTATCTTGAGGGCCCTGAATGACTTTTTCATTCAGTGAGGGGTTCAGGGAAGGTGATTCAGTGATCCTTATCACTGAGGAACACATTAAGTCAGGGACCTAGGGTTTTCAGAATTTACACTTAGTTGGATAGATTCAATCAGTGGACTGATTCTCAATATCCAACATTCCTAATTCAGCTTTCAGTCTAGTGAAAGTTGGTTCATCCAATGGTTTGGTGAATATATCAGCTAGCTGATATTCAGTAGGAATGAACTGTAATTCAATGTCACCATTCATGACATGGTCCCTGATGAAGTGATATCTAATATCAATGTGTTTTGTTCTCTGATGAAGAATAGGGTTGTTTGAGATGGCACTTGCACTTGTGTTATTACAAAAGATGGGAACCATCTTATACTGGATTCCATAGTCACTGAGTTGACTTTTCATCCATAGTACATTTGCACAACAACTGGCTGCTGCAACATATTCAGCTTCTGCTGAGGACATGGCAACTGATTGTTGCTTCTTAGCACTCCAACAGACTAATTTTCCACCAAGAATTTGGCAGGAGCCTGAGGTACTTTTTCTGTCCATGTTGCATCCAGCATAGTCTGAGTCTGAGTATCCTTTGAGATCAAAGCCTGAGCATTTTGGATAGTATAATCCAAGGTTTGGAGTACCTTTCAGGTACCCGAGTATCCTTTTCACAGCTGTGAGATGAGATTCTCTTGGGTCAGATTGATATCTGGCACACAAACAGACTGAGAATTGGATGTCAGGCTTTGATGTAAGTAGATACATCAGTGACCCAATCATTCCTCTAAAGAGAGTTTGATTCACTGGTTTTCTAGTAAGGTCAGGACCAAGGTTGTTTGGTGGAACCATGGGAGTTTTGACTGAGGCACAATCACTCAGCTCATACTTTTTCAGTAGGCTTCTGGTATACTTCTCTTGACTGATAGAGGTTCCTTTATCAGTCTGCTTGATTTGCAGTCCAAGGAAGTAAGTCAGTTCTCCCATCATGCTCATTTCAAATTTCTTTGCCATCAGTTTTTCAAACTGTTTGCAAAGTTTATAACTTGTTGAGCCAAATATGATATCATCCACATATACTTGTACAAGGATGACATCACCATTTGTCCTATAGATAAACAATGTGTTGTCAATCTTGCCTCTGACAAATTTGTTTTGGATCAGGAAGGCTGAGAGAGTTTCATACCATGCCCTGGGTGCTTGTTTCAGTCCATAAAGGGCTTTGTTAAGCTTGCAAACATAGTCAGAAAACTCACTGCTTTCAAATCCAGGAGGTTGCTGAACATAAACTTCTTCTTTCAGTGAGCCATTTAAGAATGCACTTTTTACATCCATTTGGTACACCTTGAAGTTCATGTAGGTTTCAAATGCAAGGAAGATCCTGATAGCTTCCATCCTTGCCACTGGTGCAAATGTTTCTTCATAGTCAATGTCTTCTTGCTGATTGTAGCCTTTGGCAACAAGTCTGGCCTTGTTTTTTATGACTATGCCATTTTCATCAGATTTGTTTTTGAACACCCATTTCATGCCAATGACTGAAACATCTTCAGGACATTTGACTAAGGTCATTACCTTATTTCTGTCAAATTGTTCCAGTTTATCATGCATGGCCTGAACCCAACTTGGATGTTTAAGTGCTTCTTTGACACTTTTAGGTTCAATTGTGGAGATGAAGTCCACAAATAGGCATTCATTGGCTGAGGCTGCTGTTAGTTTAGCAGCCATGCTTCTGGTGAGCATGCCTTCAGTAGGCTTTCTAATTATATTGACAAGTTCTATATCTTGAGACCTAGTCCAACTGTCCTGAGGTCTTGGATACTGATTAGAACTTGTGGAGGCTTGATTGGTAGGGTCTGGTGCAGACACCTGTTGATCTTCAGGATCTTGAGTGTCTGACTGGGTTGGCTGATCACTGAGATTGTTTGGTTCCTGAGCACTTTGTTCAGACTGATTGATTACATCAGTACTTGTTTGTGCTTCAACAAACTCAGTGATGGTTGGGTAAGGAAGGTTGTGAGAGATGATGTAGTAGGAGATATCAGCATTTGCTTGATACTGAGTGGAAGGATCATTGTCAGGATGATGTTTATCAGGAGGGTATCTTGATGAATCATCAATACCTATCTCTTCCACTGAGGTGTTAGAGACACTGAATTCTTTAATACTTTCATCAAAGGTAACATGGAATGTTTCCTCAGTTTGCTGTCTCCTAGTGTTGAACACCCTGAAGGCCTTTGAGACAAGAGAGTATCCTAGGAAGTATCCATCATCAGCTTTGGCATCAAATTTCCCTAAGTGATCCTTGTGTAACACCTAAAAATCCAAAACGTGTAAAATGACCATTTTGCCCCTACCAATTATAAAATTACTTAAAAGCTTATAAAAGTACCGAATCGATCCCAAACTTCTGGAAAAGAACAAGACATGATATAAAATAATTTTAACAACTTTGATTAATATTTATAAAAGTTACAAAATTACCAAATTGCCCTTATTGAACCGATTAGCATAAAAATCAAATAATTAGACTTTAAAAGCAAATAAATTACATTTAATTGGAAATTTAAATCACATTCATTGGCCTTGAATATTTCCGTGATTTTGGGAGCTGATACCCTCCCCTTGGACGCTCCTTTACCCTTAAATAAAATAAGATCCACAAAACCCTAATTTTCTCTAGAGCCGCATAATTGAAAACACACAAAATAATTCCTCAAACCTTCATCCGATTTTCTGGAACTAAAAGAGCATTTTTCTGGTGTTGTTCGTGAATTAAGGAAGCTAAGAAAATTGGGTTTAGGTCGTGGGAGTTTTTCATTTGATCGCTAGCCCATATTCTTGTTCGCTAATTACATCCGAAGGTAATTCACAAATAAATTCATTCGACTCTTGTTAAATTCGTTTTTCATTTTTCTCTTAATCCTCATATGATATATGACCTGGGAAAAATATCTACAAGATTTGTAGATCGCTCGGTTGATCGTGGGAAATTCTTTCTTGTCGAACAATACATCCGAAGGACTAAAATTCGTACAGCCTTACCACGCGTTCTAAATTCGATTTGGTAATTTTCTCATGTTCTCTATATCCTATAAGTCGTATATAAAATATATAATTCGACCATGCAACCTTAATCTAATCGCATGAATTAAAATGCATAAAATACGTATAGAACTCATTATATGTTATGCGAATTTTTCTGGATGTTATAATCATTTTTCATGGACTCTATACGACCTAAGTAACCTGGGAAAAATAAGAACCTGAATATTTGAAGCTAGATTTGATCGTGGTAAAATATTGTTCTATCGCTAATATGGGAAAAGGATATATCGAATGAAATATAAACCCTAGCTTCGATTAGGGTTAAGTTAAGTATGTTTCTGGAATTTAAAAATGCAGTTAATGATGTGCCAATGATTGATAATGTTTGAGTCATGTGATACAAATTGAATTAGGGTTTGTCGAATTGGGATTTTATGCGTTTGGAACATTTAAAAACTATAGGGTGTAATTCGTAAATTCTGAAACTTATGGGTCAGTTTTGTAAGGTTTATCTAACTGTGTCGAATGTGAATAAAATATAAAATGAAGGGCCTATGTGTAAATATGAGGTTTAAATGATTTAAATTGTAATTTATGAAAAGTTGTTAAATCGAATGGAATTTAATTAAACTAGGAGGGCTTGTTTTGTAACTTTTAAAACCCAAGGGTTACTTTTAGAACTTATTTTGGGATGTGTCCTATTCGAATAAAATATGAGTTAGGGGTGTCATGTGTAAATTTTAGAATTAAAAGGATTAAAATGTTTATGTGATAAAGTGTAATTCGATTTTGTAAAATAATTTAAAAGAGGGACTAAACTTGTAATTTCTGAAAAGTTGAGCATGATTCGAACATAAAAATATAATGAGGATGAAATATGAAATTTTGGGAATTTATTGGACTAATGGGTAATTATTATTAATTAAAATGTGAAAATGGAAATTAAGGATATAATATGTAACTTTGTAAACTAAAAGGACCTAATGTGTAAATTCTGTAAAATTGAGGGTACACTCTTATAATATGATAAAATAAGTGACCATTGTGAAATTTTGATGAATTAAGGGTCTAAAGTGTAACTTGTGAAAGTAAAGGGTGTAAAGTGTAAATTGTAAATCTATAAGGACCAAATATGTAAATGTGATAAAAGATACCCTAATTCCAGAAATAATGATTTAACTATGAATGTTGACCCAACTTTCTAAATAAGGAAACTTTCTAATTTTGGAAACTTACTAAATCCGGAAACTGCTAAAAAGGGAAAGTTACTTAAAATGGAAAGTCAGTTAAAACCTATTGTAATACTCTTCTACTCTCTTAGGTGTGAAGAAGGAGAGATCCTGAGCTTGTCAGTGTTTGCTATTTCTGGTTTTATTTTGCTTGCAATAAGGTACAGATACTCTGCCCTTTTTCAGTAAGGGTGTCCTATCTCATGGTTATGATTCTGATTCTGATTCGTTTAAGTTTTTCCCAAAACCATTGCTATGAACCCTTTTACTATGAACCTTTCTGGTTACACTCTGATTTGGACCTTTGTTATTACATCTGATATATCTGTTATGAACCATCTGTTATGGACCATCTGATTTGACCTCTGATATATGACCCTCTGATTATGATATGTTATTTGACTCTTAGTTTGATACCCGAGCCATTTCACTAGGCATGGGGGTTCCATGTCCGTGTCATTGATGCACCAATGGCATGACTCTAGGGCGGTAGAGTGATGTTCCGCCACGTCCCCATTCTGTTTATGATATGTGCACACTACTATGATTATGGCCAATATGATATGTTCTGGGGGGCGTATGGATGCATCCTAGATCTGTTCTGTTAGTGGATTTAATTATATATATATATGATATCTGTTCTGGTGACTGGTGCTTGTGTGCAATACACGCCTTTCACATTTATCTGGGAGCTGATCACTCCATTTGATACATGAGGACACCCCTCATATTATCTGGTTACTTAAGAGGCATCCCCTCTGGATTGTGATGATTATTATCTGTTCTGTTCTGGGCTCGTGGTGGATGACTATCCTATTCTTCTTTTATTTTCTGTCTCTTGTTTATACCTTATGACTTTTCCCCATGCACCATATTCATTTCCATTTCATTATTATTGCTTTGTATATGTATCTGTTCACTGGGCTTTTTAAGCTCAGCCGTACGTTTCTTTTCATGTACGGCAGGTATTTAAGCTTGGATCTGGGTTTTAGCTTTGGGGATGAGAGCAACTGTGTGAAGCTTTAATCTTAGCATTCTAGTTATACCATTTCGGATTCTGTTTCTGTTATGCCATTGTTTAGGCATTTTGGATTATGTACTTCGGTTTATTTCTGTTTGGACATAAGTTGTGTTGACTTATTTCCTTTGACCATTTATATTATGGACTTATAATGTTTTGGATTTAATGCTTGTAATCTGATATGAAGCCATTATTGTGATATCTTTACCCTTACGGGTTGGGGTGTTACAATTTATGGTATCAGAGACAGGTTATCCAAAACCTTAGAGCTTAGGCTCGTGACCTGTGAGGATTGGGTAGAACTTAGGTTTCCTTTCGCGCACTCTTTTCCTATTTTGATCTGTCATCTGCTCTGTCATATTCTATCTGAGTTGCTAATCCTTTTTGTAATCATTCAGATGGTGAACACGCGCTTTAACGAGTATGATGCTCCAAATTTCGAAGCCATGATTGCTGAGGCTTTGAAAAACGTTCTCCCTGACCTTTCTGCTCAGGTGGTGACCGAGGTCACCGACAGACTCCGTAGTGGGGCAGGTCCTTCTGGAGGTGGTGGTGGCGGTGACCCACCCGCTCCCCCACCGGTCGGTATTCATGTGTGGATTGAGCGGTTCAACAAGCTCAAGCCTCTTTCGTTTAAGTCCGCTGCCACTCCTCATGAGGCAGAGGACTGGATTACGCACGTGGAGAAATTGTTCAGGGTTCTCGGATGTGCTGACGAGTTTAAAACTCGTTTGGCTACATTCAAGCTGGAAGGTGACGCTCAGAATTGGTGGACTGCTCTTGTACAGGCAAAGGGGGAAGATTTTGCTGAGACTTGTTCGTGGGCAGGGTTCATTGAGGTGTTTTATAAGCAGTACATTCCTATGGCAGAAAAGCTGAGATATGAGAGGGAATACGGGTCGATTCGTCAGGGTGATCATGAGTCTTCAGGAGACTTTATGCAGCGATTCTTACGTCTGGCCAGTTTCGTTGGGCCAGAGGTTACTGGGGATGCGGTTCGACAGGCTCGTCACTTCAAGTGGGCTCTTAAGGGATGGGTGTTAGACCGGATTGTTAACACTCCATTTGAGGATGTGGCTAGTGTTCAGGATGCTGCGCGCAACATTGAGTTGCTGCATGAGGACAGGAGATCTAATAAACGTGATAGGGATGGCAACAGGGTTGATACTCGGGGTCAGGGTCGTCAGGACCAGAGACAGGATTTTCGAGGTCGTCAGGACCATGGGCAGGATCAACGGGGTCGCCAGGACCGAGGTGGTGATTATAGGCGTCAGGATTCTAGGAACCAGGGCCGGCAGGATTATGGTCGGTATGGTGGTGACCGTCAGGGTCAGGGCCAGGGTGATAATAGCAGGCGTAGGGATTCTCAGCAGTATCAGCAGTCAGGATCGTCAGGCCAGAAGAAGGCTGTTGAGACTCTACCTCCTCCTCCTTTATGTACTACATGTGGGAAACCACATCCGGGTCCTTGCTATAAAGCTTCTGGCGGTTGTTTTTCGTGTGGCTCTTCTCAGCACAGGATCAAAGATTGCCCCAAGAAGAACCCCATCGTGCCAGCAAACCCGACTAGGCCAGCCCCCACCATGGGCCGAGTGTATGCTACTACTCGGGACCAAGCGGCCAACACATCAGGTACCATTACTGGCATACTTTATATTGGAGATCGTACGGCTTTTGTATTGTTTGACACCGGAGCTACTCATTCCATTATATCTATAAACTTTGCTAAGAAACTTAATCTGGAACCAAAACCATTAATAAATCGTATATCAATCGCAACCCCAATGAAAACCCAAGTGATTATTGATCATGAATATGTTAACTGCCCTCTACGTTTCGATGATCGTGTTCGTCCTGCAAATCTACTTCCCATTAATATGACCGATTTTGATGCGATTCTGGGCATGGATTGGTTGGCTGATCATAAGGCTACCATCGATTGTTATGCCCGCAAGGTGATCTTCGGCGATATTCATCATCCTGATTTCATTTATCATGGTTCCCAGCCTCTGAAATCCGTTAAGATTATTTCTGCCATGAAAGCACGAACTCTGATATCTCATGGTTGCCAAGGCTATTTGGCTTCTGTTAAAGATTCATCTGTAGAAAGTCCTGATGTTGCTAGCGTTCCCATTGTTCGGGAGTATGCTGATGTATTTCCTGATGAACTTCCTGGCCTTCCTCCGGCTAGAGAAGTTGAATTTTCTATTGATCTGATTCCTGGTGCCGAACCTATCTCTAAGGCTCCGTACCGGATGGCGCCTGTTGAGTTAAAGGAATTAAAGGAGCAATTGGAAGAACTTTTAGAGAACGGATTTATTCGGCCTAGTGTTTCGCCCTGGGGTGCTCCGGTTCTTTTTGTGAAGAAGAAGGATGGGTCTATGCGGCTGTGCATTGATTATCGCGAGTTAAATCGCATTACCATTCGAAACCGTTATCCGCTTCCCCGCATTGATGACTTGTTTGATCAATTGCAAGGAGCCAAGGTGTTCTCTAAAATCGACTTGCGATCTGGTTATCACCAATTGCGAGTTAAAGAGCAGGATGTTTCTAAGACTGCTTTCCGTACCCGCTATGGACACTATGAGTTTCTGGTTATGCCGTTTGGCCTAACAAATGCTCCTGCTGTGTTTATGGATTTGATGAACCGGATCTTTCATGAATTCCTCGATAAGTTCGTCATTGTTTTTATTGATGATATTCTGGTATATTCTAAATCGTCTGAGGAGCACGAGCAGCATTTGCGTATTGTTCTGGGTATTCTGAGACAGCAGAAATTGTTCGCAAAATTTTCTAAGTGTGAGTTCTGGCTTAACCAAGTCGCTTTCCTTGGTCATATCGTGTCTGCAGAGGGCATCACTATGGATCCCGCTAAGGTTGAGGCTATCACCAAGTGGCCGAGACCTACCACGGTGACTGAAATTCAGAGTTTTCTGGGATTAGCTGGTTATTACCGGCGTTTTGTTGAAGGGTTTTCTAAGTTGGCTTTACCTTTGACTCAGTTGATGCGGAAGGGTGAAAAGTTTGTATGGACTGATGAGCGGGAGCAGAGTTTTGAGGAGTTGAAAAGGCGATTAGTATCTGCACCTATTCTGACCTTACCTTCTGGTTCTGGAGGTTTCCAAATTTATAGCGATGCGTCTAAGAAGGGTTTAGGCTGTGTGCTTATGCAACACGGCAAGGTGATTGCCTATGCTTCTCGGCAATTAAAACCCTATGAAGAAAATTACCCAACTCATGATCTGGAATTAGCCGCGGTTGTTTTTGCATTAAAAATCTGGAGACATTACTTGTATGGTGAATCGTGTGATATCTTCACCGATCACAAGAGTCTCAAGTATATCTTTACTCAGAAGGAGCTCAATATGAGGCAGAGGAGATGGTTAGAGCTTCTAAAAGATTACGACACGAACATTCAGTACCATCCAGGAAAGGCTAATGTAGTTGCTGATGCACTTAGTCGTAAGTCTGGGATGATTGCTAGCTTGGAGATTGATTCGCATGTTCTTAAGGATTTGGAGCGTTTGGATGTCGAGTTGTGTGTTCGGCGTGACGTTGGTTACTGGGCTAGTTTGAAAATTGAGTCGAATCTGATGTTGCGTATTAAAGAGGCTCAGAAAGATGATGGTGAACTCTGGGCTATTGTTCAAAATATTGAAGAGGGTAAGCAAACAGAGTTTAGAGTTGATGATAACGGAGTTGTTTGGTATGAGGACCGTTTATGTGTGCCTAATGATTCTGATTTGCGTGAGGCTGTTTTGACTGAGGCTCACAGTTCTCCTTTCTCTATACATCCTGGTTCTACCAAGATGTATCGGGATCTAAAGCAACACTTCTGGTGGAACGGCATGAAGCAAGATGTGGCGTTATTTGTTGCTAAATGTATGACCTGCCAGCAAGTTAAGATTGAGCATCAGCGAGCTAGTGGTCTGTTGCAACCTCTGGAGATTCCTACTTGGAAGTGGGATGAGATTTCCATGGATTTCGTTTCTGGTCTGCCTTTGACCCGTAAAAGACATGATGCGATTTGGGTGGTCGTCGATCGGCTAACTAAATCTGCTCATTTCTTACCCATCCGTATGACCTATAGTATCAGTAAGTTGGCAGAAATCTTTCAGCAGGAGATTGTCAGATTGCATGGTATGCCTTCATCTATTGTTTCTGATCGTGATCCTCGTTTCACTTCACGGTTCTGGAAGGGACTTCATAAAGCTTGGGGCGCTCGCCTTAAGTTTAGCACCGCATTTCATCCCCAAACTGATGGTCAGTCGGAGAGGACCATTCAGACATTGGAAGACATGTTACGATCTTGTGCCTTGGAATGGACCGGTAGTTGGGACGAATATTTATGTTTGGTGGAGTTCGCGTATAATAATAGTTGGCATGCCAGTATTCGGATGGCTCCTTTCGAGATGTTATATGGGCGCAAGTGTAGAGCGCCGGTTTGTTGGAACGAAGTAGGGGAGCGTATTATTGAGGGTCCGGAGTTGGTTCAGGACACCAACGAAAAGGTAGCCGTTGCTAGGGAGAAGTTAAAGGAGGCCCGTGCGCGTCAGAAGAGCTATGCTGACAAGCACCGTCGTGACCTAGAGTTTAATGTTGGTGATCGAGTATTTCTGAAAGTATCTCCTTTCCGAGGTGTTAAGCGTTTTGGAATTAAGGGCAAGTTGAGTCCTCGGTTTATTGGTCCCTTTGAAATTCTGGATCGTATTGGGGAGGTCTCTTATCGTCTGGCTCTACCTCCTCAGCTATCTCATGTGCATAATGTTTTCCATGTATCTCTTCTGAGGGGATACAACTACCATCCATTGCATGTGGTGTCTTATCCACTTGATCAGATTCAGCCGGATATGTCTTTATCTGAAGAGCCGGAGGCTATTCTGGACCGGCAAGAGCGGGTCATGAGGAATAAAGTCATTCCATTCATTAAGGTTCTTTGGAAGAATCACCCAGAGCGCGAGGCTACCTGGGAGACTGAGGAATCAATTCGCGCTAGTTATCCTCACTTTGTATTCTGATCTGGTATGTCTTTGTCTTGTCATCTGTTTCATTTCATCTGTACCTTTTTGCAAATTTCGAGGACGAAATTTTTCTGTTAGAGGGGAAGAAGTTGTAACACCTAAAAATCCAAAACGTGTAAAATGACCATTTTGCCCCTACCAATTATAAAATTACTTAAAAGCTTATAAAAGTACAGAATCGATCCCAAACTTCTGGAAAAGAACAAGACATGATATAAAATAATTTTAACAACTTTGATTAATATTTATAAAAGTTACAAAATTACCAAATTGCCCTTATTGAACCGATTAGCATAAAAATCAAATAATTAGACTTTAAAAGCAAATAAATTACATTTAATTGGAAATTTAAATCACATTCATTGGCCTTGAATATTTCCGTGATTTTGGGAGCTGATACCCTCCCCTTGGACGCTCCTTTACCCTTAAATAAAATAAGATCCACAAAACCCTAATTTTCTCTAGAGCCGCATAATTGAAAACACACAAAATAATTCCTCAAACCTTCATCCGATTTTCTGGAACTAAAAGAGCATTTTTCTGGTGTTGTTCGTGAATTAAGGAAGCTAAGAAAATTGGGTTTAGGTCGTGGGAGTTTTTCATTTGATCGCTAGCCCATATTCTTGTTCGCTAATTACATCCGAAGGTAATTCACAAATAAATTCATTCGACTCTTGTTAAATTCGTTTTTCATTTTTCTCTTAATCCTCATATGATATATGACCTGGGAAAAATATCTACAAGATTTGTAGATCGCTCGGTTGATCGTGGGAAATTCTTTCTTGTCGAACAATACATCCGAAGGACTAAAATTCGTACAGCCTTACCACGCGTTCTAAATTCGATTTGGTAATTTTCTCATGTTCTCTATATCCTATAAGTCGTATATAAAATATATAATTCGACCATGCAACCTTAATCTAATCGCATGAATTAAAATGCATAAAATACGTATAGAACTCATTATATGTTATGCGAATTTTTCTGGATGTTATAATCATTTTTCATGGACTCTATACGACCTAAGTAACCTGGGAAAAATAAGAACCTGAATATTTGAAGCTAGATTTGATCGTGGTAAAATATTGTTCTATCGCTAATATGGGAAAAGGATATATCGAATGAAATATAAACCCTAGCTTCGATTAGGGTTAAGTTAAGTATGTTTCTGGAATTTAAAAATGCAGTTAATGATGTGCCAATGATTGATAATGTTTGAGTCATGTGATACAAATTGAATTAGGGTTTGTCGAATTGGGATTTTATGCGTTTGGAACATTTAAAAACTATAGGGTGTAATTCGTAAATTCTGAAACTTATGGGTCAGTTTTGTAAGGTTTATCTAACTGTGTCGAATGTGAATAAAATATAAAATGAAGGGCCTATGTGTAAATATGAGGTTTAAATGATTTAAATTGTAATTTATGAAAAGTTGTTAAATCGAATGGAATTTAATTAAACTAGGAGGGCTTGTTTTGTAACTTTTAAAACCCAAGGGTTACTTTTAGAACTTATTTTGGGATGTGTCCTATTCGAATAAAATATGAGTTAGGGGTGTCATGTGTAAATTTTAGAATTAAAAGGATTAAAATGTTTATGTGATAAAGTGTAATTCGATTTTGTAAAATAATTTAAAAGAGGGACTAAACTTGTAATTTCTGAAAAGTTGAGCATGATTCGAACATAAAAATATAATGAGGATGAAATATGAAATTTTGGGAATTTATTGGACTAATGGGTAATTATTATTAATTAAAATGTGAAAATGGAAATTAAGGATATAATATGTAACTTTGTAAACTAAAAGGACCTAATGTGTAAATTCTGTAAAATTGAGGGTACACTCTTATAATATGATAAAATAAGTGACCATTGTGAAATTTTGATGAATTAAGGGTCTAAAGTGTAACTTGTGAAAGTAAAGGGTGTAAAGTGTAAATTGTAAATCTATAAGGACCAAATATGTAAATGTGATAAAAGATACCCTAATTCCAGAAATAATGATTTAACTATGAATGTTGACCCAACTTTCTAAATAAGGAAACTTTCTAATTTTGGAAACTTACTAAATCCGGAAACTGCTAAAAAGGGAAAGTTACTTAAAATGGAAAGTCAGTTAAAACCTATTGTAATACTCTTCTACTCTCTTAGGTGTGAAGAAGGAGAGATCCTGAGCTTGTCAGTGTTTGCTATTTCTGGTTTTATTTTGCTTGCAATAAGGTACAGATACTCTGCCCTTTTTCAGTAAGGGTGTCCTATCTCATGGTTATGATTCTGATTCTGATTCGTTTAAGTTTTTCCCAAAACCATTGCTATGAACCCTTTTACTATGAACCTTTCTGGTTACACTCTGATTTGGACCTTTGTTATTACATCTGATATATCTGTTATGAACCATCTGTTATGGACCATCTGATTTGACCTCTGATATATGACCCTCTGATTATGATATGTTATTTGACTCTTAGTTTGATACCCGAGCCATTTCACTAGGCATGGGGGTTCCATGTCCGTGTCATTGATGCACCAATGGCATGACTCTAGGGCGGTAGAGTGATGTTCCGCCACGTCCCCATTCTGTTTATGATATGTGCACACTACTATGATTATGGCCAATATGATATGTTCTGGGGGGCGTATGGATGCATCCTAGATCTGTTCTGTTAGTGGATTTAATTATATATATATATGATATCTGTTCTGGTGACTGGTGCTTGTGTGCAATACACGCCTTTCACATTTATCTGGGAGCTGATCACTCCATTTGATACATGAGGACACCCCTCATATTATCTGGTTACTTAAGAGGCATCCCCTCTGGATTGTGATGATTATTATCTGTTCTGTTCTGGGCTCGTGGTGGATGACTATCCTATTCTTCTTTTATTTTCTGTCTCTTGTTTATACCTTATGACTTTTCCCCATGCACCATATTCATTTCCATTTCATTATTATTGCTTTGTATATGTATCTGTTCACTGGGCTTTTTAAGCTCAGCCGTACGTTTCTTTTCATGTACGGCAGGTATTTAAGCTTGGATCTGGGTTTTAGCTTTGGGGATGAGAGCAACTGTGTGAAGCTTTAATCTTAGCATTCTAGTTATACCATTTCGGATTCTGTTTCTGTTATGCCATTGTTTAGGCATTTTGGATTATGTACTTCGGTTTATTTCTGTTTGGACATAAGTTGTGTTGACTTATTTCCTTTGACCATTTATATTATGGACTTATAATGTTTTGGATTTAATGCTTGTAATCTGATATGAAGCCATTATTGTGATATCTTTACCCTTACGGGTTGGGGTGTTACACCTTGTGATTATGAATAAACACAGGACACCTAAAGACATGAAAGTAGCTGATGTTAGGGATCCTTCCCTTGAATAACTCATAAGGGGGTTTGCTATGTCTCTTGACAATGATAGATCTGTTTTGTGTGTAACAGGCAGTTTTTACTGCTTCAGTCCAGAAGTGTTTAGAAAGGACTGATCCATTTAGCATTGTCCTAGCTGCTTCAATGAGTGTTCTATTTTTCCTTTCAGCAACACCATTTTGTTCAGGTGTGTAAGGAGAGGAAATTTTTTGGGAAATTCCTTTCTCATCACCGAAACATTCAAGTTCATAGTTTCTGAACTCTGTCCCATTTTCAGTCCTAATATGTTTGACTTTAATGTCATTTTGATTTTCAATGTTCCTAACAAATGACATGATTGTTTCAGCTACCTGACTCTTTTTGGTCAGGAAGTAAACCCAAGTGTATCTTGAGTATTCATCCACAACTGTTTGACTTTAATGTCATTTTGATTTTCAATGTTCCTGACAAAGCACATGATTGTTTCAGCTGCCTGACTCTTTTTGGTCAGGAAGTAAACCCAAGTGTATCGTGAGTATTCATCCACAATGACCAGAGTATACTTCTCATGGTTAATGGATCTAGGACTGATGGGCCCAAAGAGATCCATATGGAGAAGATGAAGGCAGTTCCTGATGGAAAAGTTTATTTTGGTTTTAAAGGATACTCTATGATGTTTACCTTTTTCACAGGCAGAGCATGGTTTATCTTTTGAAAACACAAGTGATGGTAAGCCAATGACCATGTTTTGTTTCACAAGATTGTTTATGTTTTTGAAGTTCAGATGGGAGAGTCTCTTATGCCAAAGCCAGTTGAGGGTTTCAGTGGCCTTAGCAAAGAGACAAGTTCCATTCTGAGTTAGACTGGACATGTCTAACAAATAAACATCTTGCCTTCTTGGTGCAATAAGGACAACTTTCTTATTTGCATTGAAGATGGTTCTTTGCTTATCATCAAACTGAGCTATGTACTTTGCATCACATAGTTGACTGACAATGATTAAATTGTACGTAAGACCATTGACATAAGCTATCCAAGTAAAGACTATACCACTACAGTTTACTGAACCATAACCTTCAATGAGACATGATGAATTATCAGCAAATACCACCTTGGGTCCTGGTTCTTCTACATATTTGTGTAGATACTCTTTCACACCAGTCATGCTCCTTGAACATCCACTATCTAGATGCCAAACTGGCTCCCTGGCATGCCTCTGCACAAATGGTAAACTAAGTTAGTTCTTTCTAGGACCCCTCTTCTTGGAGGGCTTGGCTTTAGTAGCCTTCTTAAAAGTAGCAATTGATTCATAGTCAGTGGTTGAGTAGACTGAGCTACCACAGGTTTTGCATTTGATTGCAGAAGTAGACTCAGTAGACTGAGAGGAGGTCTTGGAGTTCCTCTTCTAGTCTGAATGACCTTCTCATGTCCTGAGGTGTCATGAGTGGGATCTCCACAAATGTTACAACTGTTGTCCATTTGACAATCCTTAGGAAGGAGGTCATTGAAGCCATAGTGTGGGCAAGGTGTAAAAGGTTTGGCCTTTTGTTTCAGTTTTTGCTTAGAATTAGAGGGATACTTTAAAGACTGTGCCTTAAAGTTTGCCATCTTTGATGTGGCTGTGTATGATTGGTGATCAAAGGTCCTGTGATCTTCCTTTTTGCATATCATGCAGTAAAGGATTCTAAAACAATCATCAGTGGAATGATTGGTATAGTGACACAACTCACACCTTTGCATAGGTTTGGAGGGTTTTGGTTTGGTGCTTGAGGAAGCTGATTTGGGTTCCTTTATCTTAGATTGAGAAGGCTTCTCAGAAGATTCAATCTTCTCACTCAGCTTCTTGACAAGCTCAGCCAACTGATCAATTTTTGAGTCAGGGCTTTCTGTTTTTACTTCAAAAGGGACTGAAGTTGATGAGTCATCAGTATAAACTAAGACTTTAGGGGTTTACCTTTTCAGGATGGTTTTTCCCATTCCTGGCTTCTCCTTTGGAGAATGCTGAGAGTAGACCAATGGTGTGAGGTCTGAGCTTGGTGCAGCTCCCTGAAGGACTTTCAGAGGTGGGAGTAGTGTAAATGATTCTGATTCAGACTCATTGACTGACTCAGTACTACTAGGTTGGTCAGTGAGTCCAAGCATATTTTTCAGAGCCTGACTTTCAGGAAGCAAGATTTTTCCAGTCTCAAAGTTTGGTAACTTACTGACTGGGTTGTCCCTGACAATCCAGTCATTTGACTTGGTTTTCATTTCCTGCTCAAAAGATATGCCAGGTAGAATAAAAGCCTTTTCTCTGTGACTTTCACTGGGGTTTTCAGTGAGTTGGTCTATTCCTATAACTTTCTTGTTTTTACTAGGAATTAGACTCACAGTTTCATAGACTTTGGGGTTCTTTTTAGTCCAGCCTTCAATGACAGCCTTTTCTTTGTAAGTTCATTTTGAAGAGCTTGATTTCGTTTCAAAATCTCAGTGTTTTGAATTTGTAGTGTAACCGTTTCTAACTTGGCCTGTTTTAATACAAGCAATTCATCTCTACATTTATTTAATTCTAACACAAGATTGTTATATTTTGAAAGAAAATTAAGCCTTTGTTCTTCTACAAACATAAGATCTACACAAATGTAATTCATATAGGACTGCCAGTCAGAATCATCATCCATTGAAAGTAAAATATTTACCTTCTTCATGGTTATGTTGACCCATTCTCCATTCCTTGCATGGCTTTTTCCAACAGCCAGCTGATCACCTTCAGAAAGTGCCATCAGTGCACTTACTCTAATTTCCTCATCTTCTGAGGAGACCTCTTTTTCATCCCAGTCATAGGCTTCGGCTACAAGAACCTTATTCTTTGTCTGAATAGGTTTGGAAGTTTGAGCAGCCTGAGAAATTGAGGGATTAGCTTCAAGGAGGGCAAGTTTAGCCTTAGCTTTCCTATATTTAGCCTCAAAATCTTTTTGACCCTTTTGAACATTATTGTTTTGAAAATGTTGGGTCGAATGAAGCATTTTAGGTTGAAACTTGCTAGTTCCTAAAGAACTGTTTCCAGAAAATTTATAAGACGGTTCTGAGATGGTTTTTGAATAACAATCTTTAGCAAAATGACCCTTTTTACCACATTTGAAACATTCAGTGGTTTCATTTGCTTTAGCTTTTGAAAAGTTTGACTGATTTCTTTTGATAAAACGTTTTGAATTAGCAAGGAGTGCCCTTTCTTGTAATTCCAAGTTTAAATCATTTAGGTACTCATTACTAGTTCTTTCATCAACCTCATCATCAGAATCCTCTTGAAAATCCTGCACAACACCATTAGAATAAAAGGCAGTTGATATGGGTGAGGAAGTCAGGGCCTTTTTAGTCTCAAGAGCTTTCTTTGAGTCTGGGTATCTTCTAGAAATTAAGTTGTCTTCATAGATAAACTTCTCATAGATCTCAGGGAGCTCAAGGGTCTGAATGTGATTAGCATTACTGAGGCCCTGTGAGAAGTTTAGCCACTTCTCAGGGAGACTGTTGACAAAGCCAACATTGATCTCATGCTTAGACAAAACTACACCATCATTTGACAATTCATTTATCAAGGTCTTGTATCTGGTATATGTCTGAGAGAGACTTTCAGAGTCCTTTGCCCTGAAAGTATTTTTACTCAAGTTTCAGGTCCATGATCCTGTTTTTCTTGGTATCTGAGGGACCTTCAAAGCTATTAATCAAATCAACCTAAGTTTGTTTGGCTGTAGAAAAGTTAATGACTGATTCCATTATATCGTCTGGAAGACAAGATATAATTATGCTTTTCAGACGTTGGTCTTGATTGACCACCCTTCTCTCATCTATAGTCCACTGAGCTTCAGGTTTGTTTAACCCCTCAGCAGTCTTAGGGACATAGGGACCTTCATTGATACAAGTGATGTAGTATGGTTCCATACCAGTCAAGTAGCAAAGCATTCGCTTTTTCCACTTGCTAAATTTTCCAGCTTCGAGTCTGGGAGCAATAGCTGAAAAGCTACCACCCTTTTTATCGACAAGCTGGGGCACATTAATATCAACCATAGTAGGATCTTGGTTTTAAGAACCTTGAGCACTCTTAGTTTTTGAAAAGATTTTATAAACCAGAGGCTCTGATACCACTTGTTGTTCCCGTTACACAAGTAGAAGTAACTACAAATTTAATCTAATTGTGTTCTATGACTGAATTAATGTAATGATTAATTTAAACAAATAAGTAAAACATAAATATAAAAACACAAGTTTTTCAACGTTTAAATTCCTATTAGAAATCAATCAAAAGAATCTATTACCCAAGTGTTTGCTGAATAAACACTTGGGATCGAATAGACAAGGTATGGTGTGTTCTCCTCTCTAAACTCAAGTTATTCTTGAGTGGTAACAATAATGACCCACTGAGCTATCTCAGGGACTTGGTTACTCTTTGGAGGAGAAAAGTGGTTTTGTGAAAGTCAAAGCTTTTAATGCACAAAACTTATTCCACTTTTCTCCATCTGTTCCTATTTATACACAAGTATAAAAGAGCACCTATGATTAAAAAATGCAAAAAGAATAACCTAGCATGTCTGACAAATACAACAGTATTTGTCATTTCCAAGAACCAATGGGAATAAGCTAAAAAGTCTTTCCGAGTGTCAGCAATGACACTTCTTGACTTTAAGCCGTTTTAGGGAAGGTTCGCTTCTGGCCCGATAAGACTTCTCCTTATCTTTTCAAACTTTTCCCGCCTAATCCCGCCTTTTTTTCAGACTTCAGATTCTTCAGTCTAGGTCTTCAGTCTTCAATCATTTATTGTTGTTGAGGAGACTGGGGGTTCAGTGAGTTCTTGTCAAATACTCACTGAACCCATTACCTTCTTCTTTGGATTAAGTGACACTCAGGGAGTTCCGCCTCACTAAATGGTGAATCTTTCTTCTTAGACTCGTCCTAAGCATCTTAAAGGTAACTCACTGAGTGACTGTTCACTCAGTGACTTGAGAGTGTTTAAGGTTGATTAACACTTGGCTAATTTGTGTCCAAATCCTATTTTCAGGATGCTTGGGTACTGACGGACCCAACAGAATCCCGTCCCGGGATTCAGTTCGAGTTAGATGTCGATGATGTGTTAGTGAAAAGATATGGATATTTCTGACGCATCTGGTCTTCTCTTCCCCAAGTGTATTATGGTTCTCGTCGAGAGTTCCAATGAACCTTGACGATAGGGATACGGCTCTGCTTCAGCCGCTTGACCTCTTGGTTCATGACTTCTACAGGTTCTTCTATAAAGTGCAGTTTGTCATCAATTCAAAGCTCATCTGATAACGCTCAAATTGTGCATGTTTTTAGTAACGTTATTCGTGTTTTTATGTATGCTATTTGGTTATATTTATATGCTTTTGTTACTAAATCGTACCAAAGTGTGTTTGCAAAGCATATGTGGCCAAAAACAGGAAAAAGGAAGAAAAAGATGAGAAAAATGAGAAAGAAGGAAATATTTATGAAAGTGCGAAGATTCTTATACCAAGACCCAATCAAAAAGGCATTTCAAAGAATGAAGGTCCAAGTATTCATGTCGATTAGCTTCAAAGATGTTGAAAAGATCAAGTTTGGATGAAGAACCAAAGACCCAAAAAGGAAAAATCAAGCCAAGACGACAAAAGTCCAAAATGTTCCAAAACAGCAACCATCCATCCGATCGGAGCTTGCCCGCAACCGATTCGGATGGAGGCAATTCCGAAGACCAACCGATTGGTTGGACATATTACCGATCGGTTGGAAGCTTGATGATTTACCAAAACTTCATCATTAAGTTTTGTCTTTTCATATATCCGGTTCTAAGGCCTTCTAATAAGGATTCTAGGCTCTTCTAAACTACTTGGAGGACAAGTGAAGCATTAATGAACCAAGACCCTTGCGAGGAGTATTAATAGGATCATTTGTGGAATATTTAGTGTGCTATTCTTAATCAATAAACTAGTAATCATCCACCACTCATCAAATACTCTAAAATTCGTCCTTAAAAGTCCAGGAGCAGTTGGAGAGTCAAGAAGTCATTATTTGGAGGTCAAAACATCAAGAAATCAACACCAATCCTTGGGGTATCATTACTTTATCATTTGTAATCTATTTCCAATCATTGTAAGACTTTCAATTATGGTTTCTAATGTTCAAAGTGCTGAGATTATGTTCATGTTTGCTATGAGTGGTTAGTGCCTTTGTGCACTTGCTTAGATGATGTGTATTACCAATTGATATGCGTATGATTGTGATGACATGTTTTAATTCAATTTCAAGTTGATTCTAAGATCCAATCGTGATTAAGTTTTTTAGTGACATGCGTTGAATCAAGTTTAACTAGTTGCTAATAATTTTAAGGGTCGAAATAACTATTGTTATTCAACTAGTTATAATCATTTTCTATGAGTGATTGTTTTTACCCATTATTCTTGATTACACAAAGAAAGTTAATTGTGGTTGTAATGAGAATGCTTTTGTCTATCAAAAATAGGATTGATGGTAAACCATTTCAAGGGTCAAAAGATTAATAGTTTACTCTCAATTGTGACCTTTTGTCTATGATCGGTTACCTTTTGTATTAACCATTTCCTAAGCTATTTGATTAAGCAAAAGATGATTTTTGTGTTTAAGGTACACCAACTTATGAACCTTGAATTGATCTTGAATTGAGTGGTTAAACGTAATGCTTGTTTTTTATGAACTAAAATCTTGATGAAGGTTTAATTTGTAGAAACAATAGATTAGTTCACCAAACTAATTATCAAAACCAACATGTTGTCCAAAGTTATCACAATCATGCTTATCAATGAGTAGTATGCTAGTCTAAGCAAGTGTAGTTTTTAATCATTTGAATTATTCTATTTTTCATTACTTGTTAAGGAATTTACTTCTAGTAGCTTACAATTCGATTCACTACACAAATCCCTGCGAACGATCCCGACTTACCATCATAATCTTGCTATAACGGACGAGTTCACTTGCTCGTATGTATTGTTTCTAGATTCGGTAATTCGACCTTTATAAATTTAAAACTTGTACTCACACATGACACATCAAGTTTTTGGCGCCGCTGCCGGGGATTTTGATCGTGTTTCTGTAGGTTTTAGAAGTTCATAGTTCGTTTTCATTAAAAAAAAAAAAAAAAAAAAAAGTTTTCCGAGCTGATCATCCGATCGGTATTTCATCCATCCGATCGGTTGTCCAATTTTTAATTTTACCGAGAGCTCCATCCGATCGGTAGTAACTTCCATCCGATCGGTTTTCACCAAAATCAATTTTACCGAGACAAGTATCCGATCGGTATTTCACCCATCCGATCGGATCACCAAACCTGATTTTTCAAACTATTTCCATTCTTTAATCGTGTGTTTAAACATTGCCTCGATTCTCTTGGGAATTGTATGAACACTCGATCAACCGGAATAGAACCAATTTTGCCTTTTTCAGATCCCGAACGTTTAGTCCGAAGACAAAGAAAGAAAAGAAAACCATTTGTTCCATTAGCCAACCGTGTACCAAGAGTACGAAACCCACCGTTTGAAAATCTTTGTGAAGCTAAAGTCGTTTATAACCCATTTACCGAGCAACCTTTTCCCATGGCTGACGATAGACCCATGTGGGAAGCCAACCGAACCATAGCACCCACTCCCGGAGCTGCTATTGTTACTGTCAACCTAGGTGACAATTTCACCGTGAAAGGTCACCATCTTTCTATGATCAAAGACCGTCAATTCGATGGCCGTTCGAGGGCCGATCCTCACAAGCACATTGCCGAATTCATCAAAATTTGTGGCATGTTCCGATATGGCGACACCAATGTGGATGCCATTAAACTCAAACTTTTTCCATCATCACTTGCTGGAGACGCAAAAGTGTGGTATAATGAATTAACCCCAGGAACTATCAATACTTGGGAGGAGATGAGGCAAGCTTTTGTAAGCCGATTCTTTCCACCTGCCATGTTTGATCGATTCATGGGAGAAATTCATGCTTTCACACAAAACCCTAACGAATCGCTCGTCGAAGCCTGGCTTCGTATGAAAGATTTGCATCGTAGTTGTCATGGACATGGTTTAGGACGAGGAACCATTATCCAAATCTTCTACCATGGACTAGATGAAGCATCTCAAGGAATTCTTGATGCTGGAGGAATTTTTCTTTATAAGACTCCAAACCAGGCATAACCAATTGCTAGAAGACCGAGTTCTTCTCAAACTCGACTGGTCAAAAGATGCCAAAACCAAACCCTTACGAAAAACCGTTGCTTTTGCTGAAAGTTCCGATACCTCTAAACTCATGGAGAAAATGGAAACATTAACTTCCAAAATCGACTCGCAATACAAAGACCTTAAAGGAGAAATGAAAGAAATGCGAGACGGTTGTAACAACTATGGAGGTAATCACCCATCATCAGAATGTGACGACCAACCAATGGACCAACCCAAAGAAGGAGAAGCCAATTATGTCCAAGGAGGATACCGTGGAGGCGGTTATCGTGGAAATTATTACAGGCGAAATTCTGTAAATTGCCAAGATCGTCAACAAAGGGATAGCAATCGTGATTCTCAACCACGAGTAGACAATCAAACCACACAAACCTCTGACAAAAAGCAGAAGAATCCGATTTTGAGAAAATGATGAGAGAATTCGTAACTGCTCAAAAATCAACCAATGAGTTCGTCAAGAATCAATTTTTCAATCTCAAAACCAAAGTTGAGCAAGGTCAGAAAAATCATCAAACATCTATTCAAGATCTTGAAAACAAATTTGGTAGACTTTCTGATCAAATTTCTTCCCGACCATCTGGTTCGTTGCCAAGTAATACCCAAACCAACCCTAAGCTGACATCATATGGATTTAACGATAAAACTTATCGTCCACCACATACTCGAAATGAGCATATCAATGCTGTATTCACAAGAAGTGGTCTTTCTTATGATCCACCACCCAATCCAAATGATACCACGATCATTAATGATGATAGTGAGGAGGAAGAAGAAGCAAAAAAGGAAAATACCAAAAAAACACCACCCAAACCCATCCCACCAATTAAGGCGTTACACCAAAAATTCCATATCCTCAAAGCCTTAAGAAAGAAAGAATGGAAGAACGTTATAAGAAGTTTGTTGAAATAATCAAAGAGGTTAGACTCAATGTTCCCCTCGTTGATGTTTTAGCTGGAATGCCCAATTATGGGAAATTTTTGAAAGAACTTCTTAATAACAAGAACAAGTTGGAGCAAATATCCGCTACCTTTCTGAATGAAGAATGTTCAGCTATTGTTCAAAACAAAATTCCACCGAAACTAGGAGATCCTGAAAGTTTTCTGATTCCGTGCACGTTAGGAAACAACATCACATGCGATGCTTTAGCCGATCTAGGTGCAAGTATCAATTTGATGCCCTATTCGTTGTATTCTAAACTTTCCATCAATACCTTGAAACCTACAAGGATGAGTATTCGATTAGCAAATCATTCTTACCAATATCCTGTTGGAATTGCTGAGAATATGCTTGTCCAAGTTGGTAAATTCATTTTTCCTGTGGATTTTGTGATCTTAGAAATGGAGGAAGATAGTAGAGTACCTCTTATTTTAGGAAGACCTTTCCTAAACACCGCTGATGCGATCATCAAAGTAAAAGGAAAAGAACTCAATCTTGGAGTTGGAGATGATAGAATTACCTTTTTAATCGATAAAGCAATGCAATATCCATATTCCAGTGATGACACTTGTTTTAACGTTGATGTAATTGATGAAGTCACTGAAGAAGAATTGGATGCATTACTTGACGATTCTGATCCATTCATGACTACTTCAGAAAAAATTAGTGAAACAAACTTTGATAAAGAATTCGCTGATTTTATGGAAGTAAAGTTTGAAGAAGAAGAAGAAGAAACAGAAGTTGAAGAAGGAGAAATAGAAGAAGATTTTGAGGAAATCACTTTTAATGATCAATTGAGAATCAAAACATCTCTTCAAGAACCACCAACTGATCTTGAGCTAAAACCACTTCCCGAAAATCTTGAGTATGCTTACTTGGAGGATAATTCACTTCTTCCAGTGGTCATATCTTCGTTGCTCAAAGATAAGGAAAAAGAATGCCTCATTTCTGTTCTTAAGAAGCATAAAAGAGCTTTTGCGTGGAAAACATCTGACATCCCAAGAATCAGTCCTGATTTTTGTAAACACAAAATCAATTTTGAAGAAGATGCAAAACCCGTTGTAGAAAGACAATGTCGACTCAATCCCAACATGAAAGAAGTTGTTAAAAAAGAAATCATCAAACTTCTTGATGCTGGTATCATTTACCCAATCGAGGATAGTCCTTGGGTGAGTCCAGTTCACTGTGTTCCGAAAAAAGGAGGAATGACTGTTGTGACTAACGAACGGAATGAATTAGTTCCTACTAGAACTGTCACAGGATGGCGAGTATGTATTGATTACGGAAAATTAAACAAAGCCACCAGAAAAGATCATTTTACTTTGCCATTCATGGATCAAATGCTTGAGAGATTAGCTGGGAACGAGTACTTTTGTTTCCTTGATGGTTTTTCAGGATATTTCCAAATTCCCATTGATCCTGTTGATCAAGAAAAGACTACATTCACATGTCCCTTTGGAACTTATGCTTATCGGCGTATGCCTTTTGGATTGTGTAATGCACCTGCTACTTTTCAGAGATGTATGATTGCTATATTCCAAGACATGCTTGAAACATCGATGGAAGTTTTCATGGATGACTTTTCAGTTTTTGGAAGCTCATTTGAAGCTTGTCTTTCTAATCTCGACAAAATGCTCGAAAGATGCGAAGCTGTACATCTTGTTCTCAACTGGGAAAAATACCATTTCATGGTGACTGAAGGAATTGTGCTAGGACACAAAATTTCCAGTGCAGGAATGGAGGTTGACAAAGCAAAAATAGATGTTATCACCAAATTACCACCTCCAACAAACGTTAAAGCCGTTAGAAGTTTTCTAGGGCATGCCGGTTTCTACCGTCGTTTCATTAAGGATTTTTCCAAAATATCTCGTCCAATGACGAAACTTCTAGAAAAAGATTATGTTTTTGACTTCAATGCAGATTGCATGAAGGCATTCGAAACATTGAAAACCCAACTGACTAGTGCACCCATTATGGTTTCACCTAATTGGTCACTACCATTCGAGCTCATGTGCGACGCAAGCGATTTTGCGGTTGGAGCTGTATTAGGACAACGTGAAGGAAAACATTTTCGTCCTATATACTTTGCCAGCAAAACACTCAATAATGGGCAACAAAACTATACGGTTACGGAGAAAGAATTATTAGCCGTTGTTTTTGCTTTCGACAAATTCAGATCTTATCTTGTGCTTTCAAAAACAATTTTGTTCACTGATCATTCAGCGCTCAAATATCTGTTTGCCAAACAAGATGCAAAACCGCGTCTTATCCGATGGATTTTGCTACTCCAAGAATTTGACATCGAAATCAAAGATAAGAAAGGAGCAGAAAATCTAGCTGCTGATCATTTGTCTCGTCTTGAGAATCCAAACTTGGAAGAGTTAAAGGAAGACGAGATTGACGATTATTTTCCTGATGAAACTCTCATGACTATTGACACAGCCGATGAGAAAGAAATTCCATGGTTTGCTGATTATGCAAATTACCTCGTTGGAGGGATTCTCAAAAAAGGATTAACTCATGGCCAATGAAGTAAATTCTTTTCAGACCTCAAACATTACTATTGGGAAGAGCCCTATCTTTTCAAGATGTGTCCCGATGGAATGATAAGAAGATGTGTTTTTGGTTCTGAAATAAGAAGAATTCTTGATGAATGCCATCATGGCCCGACTAGGGGACACTATGGTCCTTCCACCACAGCTAAAAAAGTTTTTGATGCTGGATTCTATTGGCCGACTATTTTCAAAGAAGCTCATACTCTTGTCCAAAACTGCGATGCTTGCCAAAAATCCGGTAGTCTTTCTTGTAGAGATGAAATGCCTCAAAAGAGCATTCAAGTCTGTGAAATATTCGATATTTGGGGAATCGATTTTATGGGACCATTTCCCAAATCGCACAAATACGAATATATTCTCGTTGCTATTGATTACGTTTCCAAATGGGCTGAAGCAGAAGCTCTACCCACAAATGATGCTCGAGTTGTTGTCAATTTTCTCAAAAAGCTTTTCGCTCGTTATGGAATTCCCAAAGCTTTAATAAGTGATCGAGGAACCCATTTCTGTAACAAACAAATGAAGAAAATTATGAAACGATATGGAGTACATCATCGTTTCGCCACAGCTTATCACCCTCAGACCAGTGGTCAAGTCGAAAATACCAACAGAGCCTTAAAAAGGATACTTGAAAAAATGGTTAAAGACAATCCTGCCGTTTGGTCAAGAAAACTCGATGATGCTCTGTGGGCATTTTGTACGGCTTATAAAACTCCAATTGGTACAACACCATACAGACTTTTGTATGGAAAAACTTGTCATTTGCCGTTTGAAATCGAACATCGCGCTTACTGGGCACTCAAATCTGTAACCCTGATCTCAAAATAGCTGGAGAGAAGAGATTCTTGCAATTGCATGAACTCGATGAACTAAGACTCCAAGCTTACGAGAACTCCAAGCTCTACAAAGCTAGAACCAAAGCGTATCATGACAGAAAGCTTAGAATTCGGAAAGAATTCAAAGCTGGAGACAAAGTTCTGCTTTTTAATATGAAATACAAGTTCAAAGCACCTAAGCTAAAACCAAAATGGTTTGGCCCATATATAGTGAAACATGGATTTCCATCTGGGTATGTTGAATTACATGACAAGCAAGGTGGAAGTTTCATTGTTAATGGTCACCGAATTAAATTATATTATGATAAGGAGCAAATGAACGAGATTTCTATTAAAGAAATTCCACCTGAATCAGACTATGAAGCAATAACATTCATGGCACCCTTTCCGGCCGATTTCAAGAAAAACACTCCATGGGCCGAGGAATCTGGTTATATCTATGATGTTCTTCCTAGACCTTGGGAAAGAATCAAATTGGAAAACATAGATGAAACTGGAGAAGGAATAGTGATAGGAAATGTGGTGTATGTTCCAAAAGTCTCAAAGAAGAAACCGAAAATTACACCAACGTAGCAAGAAGGAAGTTTGAGCCCGGCTGATGACTCGTTAATAAAGCAAGCGCTTCTCGGGAGGCAACCCGTGTGTTTTCTATTTGCATTTTTATTTCTTAGTTTATTTTTCAAAGGTGATTATATCCCAAAGTTTCTCTAATCCCTTAGTTGAACTTAAGTGTGGGGGTGTATCACTAACTTTTAATAAAACGTAGACATATTTCGTGTGTTTCTTTTTGTTTTAAGATTACTGCAGGTAATGATTACAAAGTATGGACACTTGGATCAAAGAATCTACTGGAGCAAGAAAATATGGTTTATTCTCTTATTTCCCTATTTTCATTCTTTTCGTATATCACATTGAGAACAATGCTTAACTTAAATGTGGGGGGGGGTGAATAGGAAATAAGGATAAATTGTAAATTTTGAGCTAAATTTTAAATTTTGTTTGCCCTTATGATCTAGTTCTTTGTCATTTAAAGGATTATATATTAAAGTAACTGGATCTATCCACTGGTAAAACCTGTAATTTTTGAAAATTTGAGATGTGTCCCGATTAATATTGCAATCCATCCTGGGATCGAAAACATTTGCTAGCACATATTATAGCCCTTTCCACTAAATTGTGAGGATTTGAGCCTGTTATATATAGCATACATCTTTTATGCTTTGATCTTTTGCTATGAGTGTGCCGGTGATTTTATTTATTCTAGAACTTGTACTTGTAAATCATTACCAGACCGCAGTAAGATCACATTCATGTTATATAAGTGTATTCGTGTGATAAAGAGGCACCCTTAGGAATAAAACCAAATGGCCTTCCATTTTACATCTAATGATATATTAGCTAGCTACACTGGCTAGTTAACCACCAATATGAACCCATTTGTTAGCGTTTATCTTTAGCGCTAGATACCCCTAGTTAAACCCTCCGAGCCAATCCTTTTCATTTTTGATTAAATCCAGAAAAATACAAAAATATTTTACACTTTAAACCTTAGCCTTACCATTTGTCAAAGTCTAAATGGTTGGTTGCTAGTTGCTTGGAATGTTGGATTGTTTTTGATGATTATTAGTTAGCCACACTTTGTCATTCGTGTGTGCCATTCCGACAAAGATGAAGAGTGATCACCTTTATGTTTTGTATTTTTGTGGTGTGCTTATGCGAAGTGTGGGGGAGATGTGATGTACGAAGGAGAAATGTTGAAAAAAAAAGAGAAGAAAGAAAGAAAAAAAATATATATGTGATGACAATTATAGCCAATGCGCTATATATATATATATATTTGAAGATGAAGAAAGAAAGTTATGTGATATGTTGTTAGCCAATGTGCTAAGTATGAAGAATATTGTTACGGCGAATCGATGTATCGGTATTTGAAAGAGGAGAAGATTGTTAACTATAATCATTTACGGGTTTGCGGTTTGTTCGATAACTAGCAACATGGGTATTAGACTTGATTTTATTTTTTTAAAACCAATTTCATAAATATTCCCATGCCTTATCCGTACCCTTACCAAATTACTTTATTCGTTATCCGGATATAGTGATGGCTTTGTTTAGATATGTAATGCATGGATATTGTAGTGACCATCCGAGTTTTTGAATAGTTGAAAGACGTTGCTAGCGAGCTAGTGCGTGTTTTGGTGACCATCCGTTATGTAAGTAATGTTGTTAGCGAACCAAGGTACAATCTAGTGACCATCCGTCACTTAGCTAGTCAAGAATTCATTGTTAGCGAGCTATTATATTCTTGTATGAAATGTTTGAACATAAGCCTGGTACAAACCCTTAAGCCAAATGTTACAACCCGAATAAAAGACCTCTTTAGATGTTTACACTTTGTGCTTATGCCACGTCGGTGGAGTTTTGTTTCTTGTACAAGCCTATGGTAATAAAAGAATCATGACTGAGCAATGAGTGTGATTTCTCTTATATACTCCACCAACAACAAATGAGTGTTTTAAGTGAATTATATTTCATTTCCCTTCGTGAGGTGTTTAGTAATGTATATCAAGCAAGAAAATCATTTGGGTATTGTCAAACATCTCGATGCTTCAACCATAAAAGCTTAAAATGATGAATCTAACTTGTACCCGTACTTGGTAGATTTGCATCACATCTTTTTAAACATCCTTGTGAACCATGTGGATAATAGTTTTTAGGGATAATTACTAAAATAGCCCGATTGCCCAACTGCTAAGAGTATCCGGCCCGCTCACAGAAAATTCCCCCCTTAGCCCAGGGCAACTGATCCGACGGACCACAGGACGCCACGTCACCGACCAGAGTACCTCAACAACTGTTGCTACGATGTATAAGGGATGTATTGTATTTTGGGCAACTTTTGAATTTTGGGCAACAAATACATGAACAAAAGGATATTTTGGTCATTTTACGTGCATTAAAATTAGGCAGTTTTTTTTTTTAAATATATTAGCCTGTAATTCGATAATTCGATTACAATTCATTACAGAAAACACATCAATACACAAACAGCTTCTTTTCCATAGACAAAGCATCACACAAGTAACAAATCATAATTCCTTAACACCCTGTAATTCGATATGCCGATTCGGTTGTACCATTGTAAAATCGTTGTTCGATCTACAGTGAAGTTGCTTACAGAAATCAAAGATATTTTGTCGAAGGATAAAAAGCGGGAAAGGTTGTTTAGAAACACAGTCTTTGGTCCGTGGTTGGATATTCGGTTTTGCGATAATGACTGCCCTTTGATGCATTTTGTTTTACAACATCAGGTAAAAGTTTCTAACATATCGTCCGATTCCCCACCATTGCAGTTCAAAATTGGGGATGATTTGTTAGAGTTCGGGCGTAAGGAATTTTGTTTAATAACAGGGTTTCGATTTGGGAAAGTTTGTAAAAAAAAGAAAACAAATGCATTTCGTGACCGCGTATTTCCAGAAAAAAAGACAGATGGTATAAAATCTGTATATGGCAGTGATTGTTTGAAACTAGTTAAAGATCCAAATAGGTTCTTAGCTCTTTCGGATGAGGATGCTATTAGGTTGTGTCTTTTGATAGTTGCTATGTTGGTGTTTATGGGTATTGAAGAAAGGAATTGTATCCCTAATCATATACTGTCTTTGGTGGAGGACTTTGATGCTTGGAACGTTTTTCCCTGGGGTGAATACATGTGGCATAAATTTTATCAAAGGACTGTGAATGTTGTTGAGAGACACAGACCAGTTCATTTGGAGAAGTTGGAAAAAAACCCATATTACAATGCGACATACAATCTATACGGTTTTGCTTGGGCTTTCAAGGTATGCCATACTTTCTACTCTGTACTAAAGTTCAATACTATTGTTATATATATGTATCCGGTGTACAAAATGTTTGTATCTGTTTTCTATCCATTACTAGGTTTTTTGTATTAGATATATATTGAATATATAGTTTTGAACACGGTAATAACCTGCAGTTTGAACATTTTTCTTTTCCACATTATATACATTTTAAACAACCACATATTTCAGATATGGATTTTGGAGACATTTCCTAAAAGCGGCAACTGGTGGGCGAAAGACACGAACGTCATTCCACGAGGTCTTGCTTGGTCTAAATGTCAAAAGTTGCGAAGATCAGACCGTAAAACACTATTTGGACCGGTAAGCACCGCACTATCTTTGAAGGCTAATTTGTTGGACCCTTATTTAAATTTGTTCACATACAAAGTTATTTGCTATTTGTTTTTTTAGGAGTCAGTTCCTATTAAGGCACTTTATGCCACCAAACGCGAATTGAGACAACCGTGGTGTATTGCCAGCATCCCCTTTATAAAGGGTTTGTCTGATTCAGACCTGTCAAGTGCAGAGGAAGACCAACAACCGGATAGCGCAGACGATGATCACCAACCTGCTAGCGCAGAGGATGACCGCCAACCTGATAGCGCAGACGATGACAACCAACTTCGTAGATCAGAGGATCACCAACAAGCTGGTAGCGCAGACGATCAACATGAAGCACCAAGTTTAGAAACTTTAGATAAAAATAATGTTGAAAACGCAAAAGGTGTCCAATCAGGCGAAGGCCAAGATGAAAAGAATTTTGGAACAAATCCTATTTTGGGCAAGATATTTGATTTGCAAATTGATATTTCGTTGATGGCGAAGCACGTAGCGTCTGTCCCTAAACAAGACATTCGCGAGCTGCTTCAGAAGGTGAAAACAAAATTTTCAGAGTTAGAGACAGTTATTAACGAAAGCACCGATGATCCAGATTTTCCAGTCAAGTCTGATGTCAACCCTGATATTTACATGGTTTGTATTCACCTTATATGTTTTATTCTCCTAACATTATACGAAGATCAATTCCTCGTTAAGTATTACACTTATCTCATTTTGTCAACTACAGACCCCGTCATCACGTTGTGAAGATGATGTTGATAATGGTGTTACGCGCCGAGATGTTGATGATGATCATGCTGATGATGATGTCGATCATGCGCATCCAATGGAAGTTGACAATCATGTTTGTTTAAAGGTTTACTTTTACTTTGTGTTTTTTTTGGCATACGTTTATAAGTATCTCATTTCCCCGTTAATGTTTACCCTTTAATCGTACATTTAATTCATTAAATGTTGTATTATTTTGTCAACTACAGGGCATGCCATTAGCTTCTGAGGCTGATACTGGTGTTACGACCAGTGTTGCAGCCCATCACATGGAAATTGACATGGATGTTGGGCAGCAAGGCTACAACGAATCTCAGGTGGGTGGGATGGACGTTCTTGTAAAAGCATGTGAATTAGGGGTTACTCCTGACTTCCCTACTCTTGATCATCATCAACCTGCGAATCAAGTTGTGGCATCCCATGAGAAGGACATTAATCAAACAACATCCTTCGTCTACGGTGATGTATGTTATCTTGAAAAAAATACTTTTGCAAAATACAACCTTCCTTGTTTGCCTATTTATTTATACATCTTTATTGTACCAGTATCATCCGGTGGTGTATGATGATGTCATGAGTTATATAAACGACGGAGCGGATGTCACTAGTGTTTCGATAGAAGAAGTACCGTTTGACAATGAAAATGGTAAGGGTGTTGAGAATTCAAATGCTATTTGCGTGCATAAAGAACAAACAACCCCATTTCAGACATATGTTGAGGTACTTGGTTTAGTTTAAATTTAAAAAGGTTAATAATTGTTCCTTTCTATGTCTTGTGGTCGGTGTTAATTACAACCTATGCTATGCAGGAAGAGCAAACAACACCATTTCAACAAACACTCACCAACCATGGGTTTGCAAATCTGGTCGGTCCCAATGACAAACCTTGCTTGGACTCTGTTTTTTCTGAACGTAAAAAGAAGAAAATCCAAAAGAAAAAAAATGCGCATAAAGTTGCTCTAGTGGCTAAAGCCTTTAAATCAAAGCACGATAAGTTTTTTGAATCTCTGAATTCAGAGAACGTCCAATCCGCACTACTGACAAGAGCAGCTACTTGCAGAAAGAAGTTGATTGAGCCTATAGTCATTTTAGATGTAAAGCACCGTAAAACATTGATACTGAAATCACTATCTGGTTGGCCTATGCTAATATATGGTATGTGTCTTTTCAGGACGTATCTGGAAACCCAAGAACTCGGTCAATTACTGAGTTCTATTCGGCCAACCCAGATCCTTTTGTAGAGGTAGTCTGATTTGTTATTCTTAAATTAACAATATTATGATTCGTTTATTGTTAATCATTTATTTGTTTATTTTAGGATCTGACTCGACATTCCAAATTGAAAAAGGACAAGGTGTCTGTGCCCGATTCGCTTCGTGTTTATTTAAAGCAAAATAAACCAAAAAGCTATAAGTTTCCATGGGGCGGTCGTAACATTGTTTCTGATATGAAATTTTGGCTAGCGTTGGCATGTCTTGAAGATTGTAAAGGCGGTTGGCTGTATGACTATGTAAGGAACCATCATCACTATCTGGTCAAATACATTTGTATATACTTTTGATTGAGTAACCACTATAAGTTTTATAATTTTTGTTTTGTGTACACAGCACTTGGATATATGGTTTGACCTTATGTGGTCACTTAGACCAAGCAATGCTGATTGGACCTTGGCAGGTTCTCTGTTCGCCCGACATATCTTGGCTGGTCAGATGTACAGTCATTATTCAGATGGAACAAGCTACCCTGTGGCTTGGCGAGATGTTGAAAAGGTTAGTTTGCCACAATCCTTTTTAAATATAATTTTAAGTGTATGCATATTAATATGTACATTCCTTTGTCTATATTAGGTTTATTTCCCCGTGAATGAACCTGATAAACACTGGTGTCTCGCTGAGCTTCACCTACGTACTGGTGTTGTTTCATTTTATGACACTCTTGGGTTGGTACATGGCAATGGTGCACGGTGGTGGAGAACTTTGAAAAGAATGTTGCCAAAACAACTTACCATCTCTAATAAGGTGTTATTTATGTTTGCGGATGTTCAGTATCCTTTGTCTGTAGAGCTGATGGAAAGAATGCTTAAAAGTAAGTTGAAGGTCAGCAAAATGGCTGTTGGGAATGATATGACCACAGCTGAACAATTGGTTAGATTTATCAAAAATCAAATTGCCACTACCAAAGGTTGATCTGTTTGATTTTGGTATAAGCCTAAGGGGAGGCTTATTTTCTTCTTGTTGTTGTATAATTTTCTTTTCTTTCTTTCAGTACTCAAAAATAATTAAATAAATAAATAGAAAATTAAAAAAATTATAAAAATCTTCGTATTTAGTTTATTTTGCAAACTTGTTTGTTTTGAGGGCACCACTTGCAGGTACAGTGTTGGTTCTTGAACCACACAACAAATGGTATTCAACTTACCATGTCTAGCAGACAAGGAAAAGTTGGCTCACCATGAGGGTACGGCTCTGGTGTGATCCTCAAATCCGTTTATAGCTGTGATAGTTTGCTCAAAACTATTAGGGTACTTCAACTCACCCATGTTTAAGAACTGAGAGTTGAAATGGTGTTCAATTCACCATGGATTTTACCCTTTTGGGTTTCCTAAGAATTGGCTAGCCCACATGCATATGGCTTGTGGTAACGGCAGTTTGAAAACCATATTTGGTACTCAATTCACCAAGGTTCTGCTGTAACCAAGAATTGGCTAGTCCTGAGCAAACGGCTACAGGTAAAGACAAGTCAAATCCGTTTATAGTTGATGATTTACTAAAAATCATATGGTTATCAATGTACCATGGTCTTACACACAAAAACATTGGCTACTCCAGTAGTGATGGCTATTGGTAAAGAGACATCAAATCCATTAATTTTCAATGATTCACCTCTCACAGGAGTTAACACACCTGGAAGTGATGAGAATAGTATGAAACTTAAGTGATTTGATGTACACATTGTCATAGTAGCAGTCAAGATCAAGAGAATTACATGGTAACCAGCTTAATTGCAGATGATTATATTATGTTGCTGCTTTTATATAGAGGTTGCTGCTGGAAATGTTTGCTTTAAAGATGTTGCTTCTGGTTACTTAATCTTGCTGCTGCGCAAGTGCAATCCTGCTGGTAGCTTTGGTGTGTTCCTGCTGGCAGTGTTTATTGCTGCTGGTCGTTGCTTATTTTTAGTATGTTAGTTACAGTTATTCTAGGAAGAGATTTGTGTTTATGTCTACACACGTTTCCGTAAAAGTCGTATTAGGGTTTCTTGCCTATAAAATAAACATACGGCTTAGAGTTTCATATATGTTTTGGTAATGGAATACAAAAGTTAATAAAAGATCCATACAGGATCATAGTTCATTAGTCATTGTCTTCTTCACAATCTTATATTTAGTTTCCGCATAAATATAAGTTTGTCATACAGAGATTTTTATTGGCTCAAAGATCAATCAAGGCGTCGATCCTACAAGTTTGGTTCTGCAACTTAGAAAGAAGCATAAGGGATAGTACAAAAATAACAGGCTCCTACCTATGTGTGTTCATTGCTCTCCTTAAGATTATTCATTATATTCGGCGTAGTGATTAATTTTGTTTCAATTCAAGAAAAAAAAAAGATCATTGCTCAACAGGGATTCAACAATTTATTTTACGTAAATACAAATAGAAAAAAATAGTGACCTCTGAAAAAAGGTAGGAACGGTCGCTTCTTTTGAATGGTGACTTCATAGACCATGCAATAGCTCTTGGAATCACATTAGGGTCTTTACTCCACCAACGTTCAGATCTTTCAAAAGACTCGAGTATCCAAATCTAAACAAATTGTAAAACACAAACATATCAATCAGTCCATCAAAATGTTCGGCTGAAAAATATATTATTAATAAAAATAAATACAAACCTGGAAAGCAAATACAAATCCAGACAAAGTATAGGTCGGAACAGATTTTGGTCATATAAATGGGTCCAAATATGTTCACCCCACGGAAATGCATTCCAAGCTTCTAGGTTTTCAACCAACCTCATCAATGTGTCATCAACTTGGGATGTCAATAAACGACCCATAAAGATCACCTCTAAGACTAACAAAAGAGATATCCGTATTGCGTCTTCATCACATAGCTTGCGAAACTGCTCTTCATCCTCGATGACACCAATAAGGTCTAAGTTGGTTACAATCAAACCTCGCTTGTCAGGAAACACCCTATCACGAAATTTGAGAGCACCAGAAGTGTATAACTCAAAGCTCACACTTCCAAACCGCAACCCCGTCATTAGACAAAACTCAGGACGACCAAAATGCAGAGTATGTCCATCTAGGTAATAGATAAAGGGCATATCATAATGAGACTCGTCCACTCTTCTTTGTTTCCGTACCATATAGTCAATGACGTGTGTTTCATGTTCAAAGTATAACAAATCCAACCATTTTCCAAAGCATGTACTCCTAAACAAGTTCCGTCGTTTTGCGTCTAATTTCCGATTTATCAACCAAAAGTAGTTGAGTTTGCTACTAATGATTACTTTAGCTTCATAGTCCTAAAAGAAAAAATATGTTAACTCAGAACATACAATTCATAACAAAATAAGTTTGAACACATGTATACAGCCAGCGTAAACACTATCATACACAGTTCAGATGATTACAACTTAACTACAACCACTTAGTGTTGGACCATAAGAATAGGGTGTTTTGCTTATGACCTTATTTGAATCAGGCATGGCGTATCAGATACAACCCAAAATCGTGGCTTATCAAATACATCCCAAAACAAAAATCAAATCATAATCCACATAAATGCATAAACAAACAAACAACACTATATTATACCAGATAAACAAAAATCAATAACGATACAAAACAAATGTAATAAAGATTCGTAATACGCTGTACATACCATATTATACCACATTTTTTTCTAATCAAACAAACAATCGACGGTGTTAAAAGATTTTATTGGAACACTGTTCAATGAACAGTTACTCTGTTTTCAGATGACAATCAGGGAAAACAATGGTAGTAGATTGGAGATTGAAATAATAGTGTAACAAGATAAACAAGCGCGAACATAAACCCAGTTTATTTTTTTTTTTACCGTGACTGTGAAACGAGATGGAGGGAAGAAGTGTATAGAGGAGATGCTGTTTGTTTTTAAAATTTTATTTTCGAATACGGTATGAACAGTAATGAAAGCAGAATAGTGTAAAATTTTTGAAATGACCAAAAAACCATCTGTAAAGTATACGGTTGCCCAACAAATAAAAGTTTCCCAAAATACACTACCGTACAATACGTGATTATACGAGTTGCCCTGGGCTAAGGGGGGAATTTTTTGAGATCGGGATAGATACTCTTAGCAGTTGGGCAATCGGGTTATTTTAGTAATTATCCCTAGTTTTTATTGCTAGATTTGCTTGAGGGCAAGCAAAGTTCAAGTGGGGGGGATTTGATAACGCTCAAATTGTGCATGTTTTTAGTAGCGTTATTCGTGTTTTTATGTATGTTATTTGGTTATATTTATATGCTTTCGTTACTAAATCGTACCAAAGTGTGTTTGTAAAGCATATGTGGCCAAAAACAGGAAAAAGGAAGAAAAAGATGAGAAAAATGAGAAAGAAGGAAATATTTATGAAAGTGCGAAGATTCTTATACCAAGACCCAATCAAAAAGGCATTTCAAAGAATGAAGGTCCAAGTATTCATGTTGATTAGCTTCAAAGATGTTGAAAAGATCAAGTTTGGATGAAGAACCAAAGACCCAAAAAGGAAAAATCAAGCCAAGACGACACAAGTCCAAAATGTTTCAAAACAGCAACCATCCATCCGATCGGACGCTGCCCGCAACCGATTCGGATGGAGGCAATTCCGAAGACCAACCGATCGGTTGGACATATTACCGATCGGTTGGAAGCTTGCTGATTTACCAAAACTTCATCATTAAGTTTTGTCTTTTCATATATCCGGTTCTAAGGCCTTCTAATAAGGATTCTAGGCTCTTCTAAACTACTTGGAGGACAAGTGAAGCATTAATGAACCAAGACCCTTGCGAGGAGTATTAATAGGATCATTTGTGGAATATTTAGAGTGCTATTCTTAATCAATAAACTAGTAATCATCCACCACTCATCAAATACTTTAAAATTCATCCTTAAAAGTCCAGGAGCAGTTGGAGAGTCAAGAAGTCATTATTTGGAGGTCAAAACATCAAGAAATCAACACCAATCCTTGGGGTATCATTACTTTATCATTTGTAATCTATTTCCAATCATTGTAAGACTTTCAATTATGGTTTCTAATGTTCAAAGTGCTGAGATTATGTTCATGTTTGCTATGAGTGGCTAGTGCCTTTGTGAACTTGCTTAGATGATGTGTATTACCAATTGATATGCGTATGATTGTGATGACATGTTTTAATTCAATTTCAAGTTGATTCTAAGATCCAATCGTGATTAAGTTTTGTAGTGACATGCGTTGAATCAAGTTTAACTAGTTGCTAATAATTTTAAGGGTCGAAAGAACTATTGTTATTCAACTAGTTACAATCATTTGTCTATGAGTGATTGTTTTTACCCATTATTCTTGATTACACAAAGAAAGTTAATTGTGGTTGTAATGAGAATGCTTTTTTCTATCAAAAATAGGATTGATGGTAAACCATTTCAAGGGTCGAAAGATTAATAGTTTACACTCAATTGTGACCTTTTGTCTATGATTGGTTACCTTTTGTATTGACCATTTCCTAAGCTATTTGATTAAGCAAAAGATGATTTTTGTGTTTAAGGTACACCAACTTATGAACCTTGAATTGATCTTGAATTAAGTGGTTAAACGTAATGCTTGTTTTTTATGAACTAAAATCTTGACGAAGGTTTAATTTGTAGAAACAATAGATTAGTTCACCAAACTAATTATCAAAACCAACATGTTGTCCAAAGTTATCACAATCATGCTTATCAATGAGTAGTATGCTAGTCTAAGCAAGTGTAGTTTTTAATCATTTGAATTATTCTATTTTTCATTACTTGTTAAGGAATTTACTTCTAGTAGCTTACAATTCGATTCACTACACAAATCCCTGCGAACGATCCCGACTTACCATCATAATCTTGCTATAACGGACGAGTTCACTTGCTCGTATGTGTTGTTTCTAGATTCGGTAATTCGACCTTTATAAATTTAAAACTTGTACTCACACACGACACATCATCATCCAATTGAATGACAAGACTCTCATCTGACAAACATTTCTTCTGATTTGAAATGTGAAAAGTGTTGTGAATTCCTTAAAGTTCTTCTGGTAGTTCTAACTTGTACGCTACTAGCCCAACCCTAGCTAGGATCTTGAACGGCCCGATGTAACGTGGACTTAGTTTCCCATGCTTCCCAAAACGAATCACGCCCTTCCATGGCAAAACTTTGAGCATAACTCTGTCTCCCACATTACTCCAAAGGTTTGCATCGTACATCGGCATAACTCCTCTACCGATCTCTTGCAACTTGCAGTCTGTTCCTGATTTGTACAATCTTCTCGTTCGTTTCATGAATGATTTCTGGACCCATGAGTTGGACATCTCCAACTTTCGCCCAACAAACAGGTGATCGGCACTTCTGACAATTAAGTGCTTCAAGTGGTGCTGCCTTGATACTGGCGTGATAACTTGTGGTTGTAGGAGGATTCGATTAATGCCAATTGATTGTCCCAACTATTACTAAGATCAGTCACACATGCTATTGTCGATCTTAGGCAGGTCAGGTAGTATGTGAGTGTGGCGGTTGTTTTCGAGGTTTGATCCTAAGATTTGTTATGGGATTGTACGTTCTCCTGCTTAGAGGCATCCATAAAAATTTTGTCCGAAATTTTTATTTGAGTAAGCATTTACACGAATTTGACCAAATCAATAATTCAAGAGACATAATTTCTTTGTTTGAGGTTAATAGTCTGGTAAAATAATGCGACTCTGAAAAATTTAAAGTTTAGTAGAATGAATTTTAAATATGGTGTAAATAAGACATTTTCACAAAAATCAATGTTTAGCCATTTCTTAACATACAAAGTAATGTTTAGCCGTTTCTTAACATACAAAAGTTCGGTAAGGTTTGACTAGAAAATTTTTAACCCGTTAGAATAAGTATTTTAGAAAAGTATCACAACGAGTTTTATGGTTAATATAAATGCATTTTTTAAAAAATTCCTTAAGAGTGAAAACATTAGGGAAGCAGGTATAGTCGGGTATGCATACCTATATAAGTTTTCTAAGGTTTAAGGACAGAGTCTAGTTTCCAATGCTTGATAGTGTTTGGTGGCTAAATATTGGGTGAAGTTTATAGATATGGTACTTAATTCACTTGGGCAGTATTGGGATGTATCATGACTTATATTGTTGTGCTAGTGGTCTAAAATTAAGTCATGAGATGTTTTCCTTGGTTACAAGTGAAAGTTGTGTATCAATGGTCGCTCGGTATGTTGAGACTTCTTGGCATCTCAGTGTGGTTATATCCAAACGGATGGCTGAATAATCTAGAACTCTTAGAGGACACGACATCGTAAGGGTGGTTGTACATTGATAGTCCAATCCAAGGTATCCATTACTTACAAGGGAAAATCTCATTATACGGTGTGGAGAGGGTGAATTGTACATTGACGGAATAGTGTCAAGTCATGGTGTATTGTTATTCCTAGTCGTGGATAGACATGCTTGATTCACCTCTAAGGTTTGGTTTAGTGATCAACGGTGGTTTGGATCACTCTTACGTCCCAGTCAGGCTAATACTCTCAAAAAATTAGTTGAAGGATTAGTCAATTGTCCCAAAGATAGTTGCTCGGGTTGCTCCGTAAGGTCTTAAGACTTTCGTTAGGTTATAAGTCAGCCCATTGTATGTTCCTAGCCCTTGTCAAAAGTTTTATTGGTCTCTTCATTGCTTACTTCCATCGAGGGCTCCTCCTCGTATTGTTAAGATCTTATTACCATAAGGTACGGGGACGAGTTTCTCATTGTAGATGATTGTGGTATTTCAGCAACCAGACCATACTAAGAAAAAAAGAATGTCTAAGCCTCAAGTTCTGTGGGAACTAGGTCGATGTCTTATGGGTATCTAGTAGGTTTAGGGTGCAACCTCGAAAGATGACGTCGGTTCCTATTAGCAGTCAGATGGCTAGTTCAGTGGTACACTTAATACCTAACGTGGAAGGTAAAGTCTTGAAGAATGCTGTTGATTGCTACTAGCAATCAGTTGGTTGATTCAGTAGCGTACTTAGTGTTCAATGTGGAAGGTACGGTTTTGATTAAGGGACTGAATGTAATCGTCATCACGATTGACACCGATTTTTAAAGTGAAGGTATGTCTTAGTCACCCTTGGGGTTATGAGTCATTCGGTAGTTATCGAATTTAGAGGTTGTCTGTTTGACGGTGGAATTTTCGAAATCGGAAGATGTGAAGTAAAGCGAGATGTCATAAGGTTAAGTTTTGTATGGATTCTTATGGTCATAATCGTAGTTAATCCCGTTTACTATGGCTACGTTTGATGGTAGGTTGCCCTCTGATGGTTAGTGGTGTAACTTGACCTCTCGAATTGGAACGTGATGCGAGACAAGGCTGAATTCATGTGACAAGGTTAGGTAGAAGTCTATCTGGTTACTGTTTTTACTAGTATGAATACCCATAAGTTGCACTTCTTATGTCTACTCACGTGAGTTTGTGATTTCTCGAGAATAGAAATAGAAAAAAATTGACTTTGATAAAATTTTAGGAAACCATTTCTAGCATAGCATGATCCTACCTAAATTATACATAGGTGATCAGGCTTTGTATAATTAAGGTCCAACGATGCAATGCTGAGTTTAGTTATTAGAAAAATATCGGTCCTTATGTTTGCGAGGTTACAACAGACTTTTCAAGGAGATAAATAGTTCAAGGGGTGATTACAGAATACTTTGTAAAACGGTTGGTGAAATTTGCGAAATAGTAGCAAAGTAGTTCATAGGGTGATAACAAAATAATTTTTGAAATAACGGTGAAATAGTTTGTAGAGTAATAGTAAAGCTAGACATTGGCTAAAGCAGTCCACAGGGGAGTAAAATAGTTTATAAGGTGTTAGTAAAACTTGTAGGATAGTTGTAACATAGTTTACAAAATGCTAGTGAAGTCATTTGTTGGTTTATGAAATAGTAGTCAGGTAGCGAATCGGTTTACTACATGCCAATAATATAGTTTGTAAATTAATTTGTGAATTAGTTTATAGGGCAACAGTAAAACAATTCATTGTGTATAAGATAATAGTAAAGTCACAAGTTTTGATTTTTATGATATAGTGGTAGGACAGTTCATAGGACGACCGCAAAATGGTTTGTAGGATATTTGAAAACAGTTTGTGTGTTCATAGCGACACGGTTTATTATTTTATTAGGGGGTAGCAAGGTAACCAATTGGTTTATAATATGAATACAAATAGTTGAAAAATGATGAAAAAGTGGTTTATTAGGTGGTAAAGTAGTTTGTAGGAGAGTGACAAAATGATTGATGGGATAGTGACAAACAATGTATAAATTTTTTAGCGAAATGGTTTATAAAGTGATAGTAATGGTTTCACAAGATAATAGCAAAACTGTCTGTAAGGTGTTATACAAAATGGTGGTCAAAACAGTTTTCAAACGGGTAATACAGTTTATAAGATGACAACTAAAAATTGTTGTAGAATTGTTATGAACTAGGTGGTAACAAAACAGATTTATATGGTACTTAGCAAATCATTTTATAGGATGTAGGAGTCTATAGGGTATCACCCAAATATTTTACATGTTATAAGTAAATTAATTTAGAACATGGTAGTAATGTGTTTTCGTAAAACGGTTGAAAAGATGGTGGAGAAATGGGGAGTGAAATAGACGAGAGTTATAATAACATGGCAGCAACAAAATATAGAGAATTCATTGGATGGAGACGTACATAATACAACGAGATTAACTCAACCATGATGAGATTGGAATAAGTCACGATAAGAGTCAATCATAATAAGGGTGAATCACGACAACATAATATAATCACAACATGTGTAGATACAATCACAACACACATGAATATAAGATGGAAAATCTCGGCTTACATAAACCAATATCATATCATAGCATAACCATACCACATGTCCTAAAATAACTTGATACGGTTTGTCATACAACAAAATACCACAAGTGTCATTATTATGGCCACACATCCCGTGGCTGGGATAATAGGAGCCACTAATGATAATAGTCTAGTCTAGGAGTTTCCCGGTGCTCCTCTGGGTGGAAGGCATCATCAGGGTCGAATCCCTGCTCGGGAATGGGTGGTGCAAGGTCGGGAATCTCTGGTAAGGGATCGATTAAGTGAACTGGGGAAGCTGGTACTGACGTAATGCCCTACAATTGGCATATGAGGCCAAAATTAGTAAAAAGTTTGTATAAATACTCTTTTATATAAAGAAATGGTGATCGAAAGTAAGTCAAGTATATATAAATGTCTTTTTTATAAATACGTGTGTATATAAATATTATTTATATAGACAAGTGTAATATTGTATAGAATAAGTGTTTGTGAAGTGTAAGCGCACAGAGAGTGTAAGGCAATGCAAAGTAAAGTAGTTAAAATATAAAAAGCGGTTATAGTCTAGGTCTAAAAAATGCGACCTGGTTCTCTATAACCATGGCTCTGGTAAAAATCTGTAACACCTCCAAAATATCGCAGCGGAATGTAATATCATTGGGGTGATACTTATTAGTACAACAGTTATAATCATAGAAAACGACTCTAAATGAGACGTTCTTAAAAGTTTATCATTCGATCATAATAAAACATCAAAGTTACAAGAGGTCCCAAATAGTTTTAGATTGCATAATATGTAAATATAAAAGTTTATAAAGGTTTATCGAATGATAACAAAATGCAAGCCATCAAAACATTCTCCGTGCGACTTCATGCTTGCCAAATACCTTAAGGACCTGAGATAAAACATTCTAAAAAGCCAACACAAATGTTGAGTGAAATTCATAGGTTTATATATATAAATAATGGACCACAAGATTTCAAGTTTAAGAGACAATTGATAAAGCAGTTATTATTGCACTAAGCTCATGACACTTAAAACGTTAACTGTATGTATCATAGAGATGATAATAAAGCCCTAGTAGGTAATTTGCCATTTTATCTAGGTATTTAAATATAGTGCGTTTGTGATATCCATCTGATCAACACAAACGGGATTCGTCAATCCCAATAGGCATATTCACAATATTCACGCTCACATGGAAATGATTAATGGTTCATGATGTTAGGGACTTATTTTTGGTAATAACGGTACTTAGGCAATAATACATTCAGGTAAGCATACAGTTCAAAGCACTTGTGTCCAAATTGTAAAATAGCATGTATCTCCCCCAATGGGTTTATAAAACAGTTTAAAGAGTTAAAATGGGGCTATGAACTCACCGTAAACAAAAGTGAATAGCAAGATGTGAATAAAGTGACGAGTAACCGAGAAGTCCTACGAGCAACCTAAAAATAATATGTTGCGCCTTAGGTTTTAAAATAATAGAGTATGAATGCAAGAAAGTTTTATATAATTATTATATCAATTATGTAATTGTACATAACGTTTTTAAGATTTATAAAGTGATAGGGACTAAAATTGACAAGTTAGGAAAGTGTTATGAGCCCTAATATATAAGTTGTCCGAGGTTCAGGTTTTTATGATATTTCTACAGTTCAGGTATCCTATTGTGTCGATATGTGGTCAAATTTTCCAAAGATGAGTTATCGGGTTTATTCCCGAAAGTGAGTCCTACTACTTTGGGTATGTGTATAATATTAGTGTTTGCTTAAAAATTATTAATTTACAAATTTTCAAGTTTATAAAATAGTTATATAAATTTCATTGTTATTTATAATGTTTATGGGTGTTATAAAAATATATTTGACCATTTTTAAACAAATTTTGATAAGTTAAATAATTTTTAAGTTAAGTGCAGGTTTTGATTAAAAGTTGATATTTGTCACTAAAAGTTCCGTTTCTCTTAAACTGTAAAGAGTTATGCTTCGAACTTTGTATTTTCGAAAAGGTATTTAACTGTACTAATTAGATTTTTGGGTCTTATAGCTCTTAAAATTGCATAGCCTAAGTGAAATTACCATTTTATCCTTATATGTCAGGTCTGATCCAGGACAGTTTCAAACAATCCCACCATTTTTGCGATAAGTTGAGTTTCGTAACTCGTTTTTATGCGGGGATTTCAGCTACGTTCAAGATAAGGTGTTACCTACATTTCATAAAACTGGACCGAGTCTCAGAAGTGAGTGGATCTATGAGCTTTTTACGTCTAAAATCTGGTGTGCGTTTTCTGACAAGTTTTACTGTTTATTTTCTAACTAGCTTATAGACCCGTGGAATCCACGGGATTTTAGAGGGTTTTTGTGCAAGAAAAGGTAAGTACGTGAATATAGTGAGAAAGAACAACGAACGTAAACGCGATAATATTTTCTTTTAACTGAAAAATAAGTTATAAGTGAGTCAAAGTATGAAATACGATGCTTCTAAATATGTGTCTAATAAACGTTGATTGCCTCTTGATCTCGAATATGTTTGTCTTGAGAAACAAATCCATATGGTGAACATTCTACCATTTGCAAAAAAAGGTCCATTCCGTGACCACCTAATAATTAAAAAAGAGAAGTAAGTAAAAGATTTTTGGGATTTATAATAAGTGAAAATAAGAAAAATGCCACAAAACATGTCATTTCCATATTGTACATACCTAGTGAACGTGTGATCATAAACCTTGAAGAACTTCTTTATATACAACATTTGTAGTAGTGTTTGATAGGTTACCATCCGCATCTGAAACAACAATCTTTAGCTTATAGACCCGTGAAATAATGGGAATCTTAAAAATAATTATTTATTGAGGAGTTGCGTACAATATCAGACAATGTTACTGCAAGTAATACTCTCTCGTACAATATTCATTGTAAAGTTCTACTATTATAATATTTTATTGTGTAAATAGCAAAAATCTTAATAACTGTAATATTAAAAACTATATGATTATTCAGAGAGATTGTTTAGGCTAATAAGTTGAAGATAGCAGTATTACTAAACATAAAAATCTTAATAACTGTAATCTTAAAGTTCAACCATAATATTATATGTTGCATATAAGATACAAAAACACTTAAAAAGGCATTTTAAAAGAGATTGTTTGCAAGGTTGAAAAGTAATGGATAGCAGTATTACTACACTCTTACAAATATTACTACAGTCTTAAGGTTAAAGATTTCTGGATTAAGCTGAGCATGATCTTAAAAGTCATACACATATTGCTTATAACCACGAAAATTAAATAGATCAAATGATGTACCTTACTTCAAAAAAATCTAACATTAAAAGTTCCATAACATAAGATCAAGTCTTGATATTTCTCAATCAGAATACATATCAGTACTAATGTCTAAGGTTCATAAGAAAATTAAGTGAAGCAAACGCATTTCTTCAAGCATGCACATCCAATTTCTAAACATTGGCATCTTCCAGTGAGTCCATCATCATCAACGGTGTCAACACACTCACATGCATTAATCCATTCACTATATCTGCATAATTTTAGACATTTATCCATGTTATAAGGGACACAAAATTAATATGTGTTATAAATGTAAAATCAAATTAGTTATATCACTATCATAGATTTAAACATTGTATTTGCCTACTGGACAATTAATTCTTGAATGATTTTATCTACACATTGTATGTTGTCACTATCAGGACTGTTGTAGTAACATCTCTTCTACATCATTCTAGATACCACATTTTGACATAATTGGAATGTCTATTTGTTGTAGTGAAACATAAAAAGACATCAAAACAATCATTAATCAACAATAGTAGAAGTCAATAACCAAGCAGATTAGTGATATAGTTTAACCTCCTAAGTTGATAAGTAGCTCAAAAATAACTGAAAAAATCAAACATACGTCAGTATTTAGCTTAATAAAAACTTTCTGTTGTGCAGCAGTCACGACTCACAAATAGCCATGAAATGACCCAAATATCCTATTCAATGCTATTGGTTTTTAGTAGCCCCAAAACACCCCATAAAACATAAGCATTGCGGATGACTTAAGCAACCATTAATTTGCAGCCTCACATGAACACTCACCAATGTTTTTAGACCATACTCGCTAAAAACTTGATGCGCGTGATGTGTCGTTGCGGTTTAGCAGTATTAATGCCTACTCAAGTTTTAAATTTATATTTAGCCGACTTATCAATAACACACACACTTAACGAGCAGTGTACCCGGTCAGTATGAATATAATGGTAAGCAGAGTGTCGATCACTAAGAGTGGAACGTATTATCTAGTTATTCTAATCAGTATTTTAATATCCTAAGTTAGTAATACAACCTAATCTAACGCAAGGGGGTTCAGCCTGAGAGACTGGCACAGTTTGGTTATAATTAAATAGAAAACTAAACTAATGAGCACGAATCAGCGATTAGCACACACGTACACAGATAGATACTCGAGATAATAAGAAGACCTGTCTTGATAATTAAATAGCTTGTCACTTGTTTTATTGCTAGTTTTATATGAAGTGTATATAATTAAACCTTTCTCGTTGGCTCTAATCTTATCGGCGAGTAAACCCTTAATGATTACTTATGTCTATCCTACTTTTCTAGAGACGCTAGAATAAATAGGCGAGGAAGGGGCATGGCGACCTAAGCAAGACTCAGCTAGACACAGAGGTTATCAATGCACTAATAAAAGTCACCAAAGACATCAACATATAAACTTTAATTAATGGGAAAGCAATATTAAGGGGAGTGCATGATCTTCCGTAGTCACATGACACAAGCCCATCAATCCTGATGAATTAAAGCGTACTAAAACAATAAAACAAAACTACTTAATGAATTGAATACATGCAGGACCTTCTTACAGCTCTTGTATCTTTGTTTGAGGTGTGTCTTGTGCTGCTTGGTCGTCTGAATTCGGCTCTAGGGTTATATAAAAGGTCTCTTAAATTCGTCTGACCTTGGGGTATTTATAGTTTCTGTCTAAGGGATCGATGCGGCGCATTGAGTTGATAGATGCGGCGCATTGACTTAACTTCGCGTGGGGTCCAAGATTAATATATTCTGGAATATTCGTACACCGTCTTCAGATGCAGCGTAACTTGATCTTTGTATGCGGCGCATGTACTTTAGCTGTCTTGGATTGTAACTGGTGAAATCTTGATAGTGATACGCCGTATGTTAGAAGTATATTGCGGCGTATCTGGAGTAGAACGAGCTTGATCTTCTTCTTTGACCAAAGTTTCATATGCGGCGCATGACAGAATTGCATGCGGCGCATTCTTCAAAGTCAGGCAATGGTCTTCGAATTCATCTAAGTATGATATTGCGTCGTATTTGTTGAGTGAGATACGGCGCATCTTCTGGATTTCTGTAGACTTTTGACATCTCGCTTGTTTTGCTCCATAATTAGTCCAAAATCGCCAAGTTTCACATAATGCTTGTTTTTACCTGAGAATTACTAAAGTAAACATTAATGTATCGATTCTCATATATAATATAATAAAACAAGTCAAATAAATAGGATAAATGATGATAATAAAATGTACTTATTTGAGTTCATCACTCGTCCACAAAGCTTGAGTATGTATTTATCCTTTTCCCAAACAAAATAAGACAATAAATGTATCTGTAAATGCAGTTATTTTTTTGGTAACATATGAAAGGCCTAGGTGTAGCAGAACTTATGACACAACTCAAGAAATGGAATTATATCAGCTTTACCATGTGAATCGATTTTAATTCATTTGAAAATTCACATCCAAGTTACCTTTAAGTTCACATCAACGTTCTTACTCGAGCAATTCTGCAACTTCGATATGGCCACCATCAACATCCAAAATGCAAAGGGGTTCGGCCCTCACTATCTGCAATTTTAGTAATAACAGTAAATACATATTGCAGTTCGGAAGTTAAAAGCATCCCTAGCAACAATCTTAGTCTATGAAAAAGTGATTAGGAGGTTAGAAACAGTGGCTTACACTAAAGAACATATATCATAGATCATTCACTTTAATTCAAACACACATTTAGCCCGCTAATTTGGACCACATTGACCCGGGTAGCCCGTTACCAACCTAATTGTGTAACCGGTACCGGGTTCAATCCTAAAGCATTACAATAATATGACTACAAAAACTATAATACTACAATATTAATCAAAATTATATACTACTAACATAATTACGATGTTTTATGCATTTAAATTTATTCCAGATGACTTCCGATTCATTGACTTGAGTCCGTTTTAATTTAAATCTAGTAGCTTAACCCATTTGGCATGTTAGAAATAAAACGTGAAATTTGAGATCAATGCTATTGTATGTCTATGTGCATTACGTGTTTTTGACCCGTTAAACACACCCGGTTTCATTTCCCCCTATATATTGTTAACCCAAATTTTAAAAAAATGATAACTGACGAAGAAATGGAAGGAAAAAAACACCTTGTAGGTAGAAGTTAAAAAAATGTCAAACAAACCTTAAAGAAAAAAAGAGGCTTGAGCAGCATGTGCCGCTGCTTTACCAAGAGTAGTTTTAGAGCATCCCGGTGGTCCATTGAAGAATTGAATGTTACCTAAAATAAGATTGGCAAGCATAAATATTACCCATTTTAGACCTGGAACCTTTGACCTTCTATACAGATTATAAAAAAAGTCTTGGTCATACCTTGTCTCCAAAGACACTGATGGTTGAAAAAAAGTGGGTCCTGACTCCGATCTGGGACAGAGCCATACGACTACTTTTTGTAGCCCGGGCATTGCAGCAGATGCTATTATATTAGGGTGACCATGGTTCATGAAGGTAGTTCTTGATTTACGCAAATGTATGTCAGACCAAAGAATATACAATTTCTGCTAACTTCATTGCTTGTGTGAATTCATTCTGATCATTTTAAGAAAAGGCAATACATAAATTTTAACATAAGTGATAAATATTCATATGTAAAATAAAACTTGCCAATGAAGTGTTGGTTGGTTGATTATTGTATTTCCTTAGTCAAACAATACTCCACGCGTAGGAGAGGGCATCTTATACATAAAAAATTAATAATATGGGTTCCTCTGCTTACAGTGGCATAAAAAACTCCAAAAACAACCATAACACCACCGATACCAGATTCACCAAGATATGGCTGAACATAATACTTTGTAAACTCTGCGCTATAATGATGGATAGAATCCATGCTTAATTGATGAAAAATAAAAATGAATAATAACACTGATAGCATCATAAGTTGGCTTATCCTTTTCCAGAATAAATATAGATGGATATATACCTCTAGTTTATGTCTACATTCTCTGGGTGTGGTCACCATTGAATAGCCTGTATATATAAACAAAAAAATAAAAGAAATAGTTAGATAGAGAAGAGGCTATCGTAATATTTTCAATGGATTTCTAAATTTAAAATGCCATTGAATCTACTTTTCACAGTACACAACCAAGAACCAACATTGTGTTTCAAATAATCTGTTTTCAACCTACCTTTTTGATGCGTTATTGCTGACTGTGATATCGTCAACCTTTTTGAGGCTCCTATAAATAATTAAAAAATAAAAAAAAATAAAAAAAAAAAACAACAAAAACAAATAGCATCATAGTTACTATTTAAATTTCATTCGCCCGTTGATCAATTTCTGGACCGTTATAATGTTCAGTCACAGAAAACTGCAAGATGCATTATTTCACACGTTTCAGAACACAAAAGTTAATCGCATCAGTCATCATGGTTACTATTTAAATTTTATTAGTTACATGATTTGACTGGTTGACAGAACCTCTTACAGGAGTGTACACAGTTGGCACCACTTCCAATATATACATGATTTTACATTAGAAATATGTATGTATGTATGTATGTATGTATCTATGTATGTATGTATGTATGTATGTATCAAGCTGCCTCAGCATATACATTCAATACTATAATTCTTTAAGTCTCTGTGATTAACTCCAAATTGATGTTATTTCCGCTACTCTAGTTGAGTCTGTTTCAAGTTTTGCTTCAGCAATCCAAACAACCCCTAAGAGCCTCTAATAACATGTTAAAGATGCCAAATTGGTAATAATATTACATACCTTCATTAAAAGTTCTGGATTGGCGAATGCTTGGACCCCACCGCTCTTTCCCATTACATACATAAGAAACGGCACTTTGGATTTCATGAGAAGAAAAATATGCCGCACATATCAAGAGATATGTCTCGGTGTTATGAGCACTGACTGCCATTGCCTGCTGCTATCTTAACTGCCTCATATAATCTGCCAAGATCACCAATAAAGACCACTCAAACACCATAGTTGTTAACAATATTAACTAAATTCATAAAAGGTTCGATCTTTTCATGCATCAAATTCATTAGGTGCTGGACTTGGTCCGGGCTTCTACTGAAATCATCAAGGCTAAAATGTATTCACATGGTTTTACGGCTTTGTGCATATCCTTTAAGTGTCAGCTTAGCTTTCCTTTTTTAGATGTGCATATCGAATAATAGTATTGGTTCAGAAACCACAAAAATGCGTCGATTCAGGTGATCGATTCTTTAATGGGTCAAACAGGCATACTAATATCACTTAGTTTAACTTAATAGTTAATAAAAACATATTAGAAGTTGCAGAATGTATATGTTTAATGTACAATACATTATAAATCATTTAGCATAAAATTAGATTATGGGTTGAACTATTACAACTTTATAGGTTGGCCCACTAATTTTGATCACACTGTCCCGGGTAACCCATTACCTACATGCCTTTGTAACCCATACCTTAACCCATTTTTTCCTCGGCTAAGGCATTGTAAAAACCTTAAAAGGTTCATACAAGAATAAACTTCACTAACAAAGCTAACATAATCAATATTATGATTAAAGCATTCTATGTATCACAAAGGCTAATTCGAAATATGTTCTAATTATTTAACCACACATAATTAGAATTTCGTGGCCAATAAATTGCTGTATATTTTATGTAATAACTTTATCCAACATTAGAAAGCATGCTATATTGTTACAATTTGGTTTAATATACTTGGTGAACACTAATCCATCCAAGATATTTGTTGACAATTCAAAAAATTTCCGGCTAAACATCTATCAAATTAGGCTAAAAGAAGAGGTACATGATAAATCTATTATGTTAAACACTTGGCAATTGGTACAAAATGGAAAACAGTAACTATGCATTCAATCTAATTATAAGGACTCAAAAATAATGAGTACCTGGATCATTTATCCCAACAAACGTCTATTAGAGATAAAACATAACCTCAATCGACTCAATTTAGCCATCAGTGGGTCACATTCTATAAAATGACATAACAATAAAAAAGAATTACAAAGAAGATCTAATATAAGTCCAAGTGGTGTCCTTTTTACACCTAGCAAATAAATCAGAATCGTTATAAACTCAATGTGTTATTCATCTAACCTTAATTTTTTTGAAACATATTTCATTATTAAGAAATAAGCTATATCAAAAAGAAAATTTTGAAAATACATATAAGCCCATGACTCCATGATGCAATAAAGATAAATTTATTGAACCATAGAGAATGTTAACGTATTTGGTCATACCTGATACGTTAACCCACATCCATTGTTGCCATCCATAGGTATTTACGTCGCAGTGCGGCATAACGTCTTAACCTACATAGCCATCAGAAAGCATAAACGTCAATTAGCTTAACCAAAATAGATATACTCAGCATGAGAATTTTCATGGTTTTGTAACTTTGAAGCGTATTTGAACGCTTTCCCACATCCATGTTGTAATTTCATAGGATAAGAAATACTTAACCAAACATGTTCAAAAATCTTGATAGCTTTTCAAAAACACTAAAAGCAATTAAGCAATTAATCCCTAAAATAAGCTTTTACCCAAACACCCCCTAAATATTATTAGAGATAGAATTAACACAATGAATAATGGTTTTTCGATTAAACTTAAAGATGCCAATTTCATACTGATTTTGAAACACTCTTATTACACTTTGAAAATGTTAGAACAAAACTTAATATCATATATGAATACATGGGGTGCTAAAATGCTTATAACACATAACAACGGTCCCTGTTTGTACTTGTCATGGAATGAGAAAGATAGGGGCTTTGGGTCATCTCCAGGCCCTCTGATGAAGCCACTGAATCAAAAAAAAAAGAAATTAAATGTTGGTCTTATTTCAAAAATAAAAGGAAGTATTCCACAAGTAACTTGCTTTATAGTTTATGCAAGTTCTTATTGTGTCTCATAAACATCACTGTCATACCTTAATTTTAGCAGAAAGAGTCGCTATACATGCTCTACACTTGTTGGCAGACCATCAAACTGGATCTCGGACTGGAGTTGAGGGGCTGAACATTATCTGTGTGGACTGGTAGAAGGAAACTCTGCATTTTCATAAGGTAAGGCGAGTGAGGTGGTTGCACTCTCAGATCGCGAGACATTGAAATGCTTGAACGGACAGGATTAACCGGGTAGGCAGATAAGTCATTCAAGTCAACATCAGGGAACACAGTAAATCGGCATCAAGGGCATTTCACATTTAGTTTAAAGCATTTATCGATACATACCAAATGGAAGTTATGAGCACAAGGAAGGCCACGGACCAGCAAAGCAATAGCAGTTTAATCGAAGGGTGGGTATTTGTACCTGTAATAAGCCATTTATAAATACAAAAACAAAAAATAATATAATACCTCTTGCCCAACACGGAACTCTTCCAAACAAATAGGACAATCACTACAGTCCGTTGGAATGGCTTTCAGAATATAAAGTGGAAGTCGTTGAATCGCTGTATCGATTGCTGCTCTCTGCAATGCCACATTAGAAAGCACTAAAATTAACTCAATGCAACTATTAACGAATTCTTGATATATTACGCGACTTTCATATCAATTTTTTTACCTGAACTATGGACAAATTCATTGATGCTGCATTATATTGGGCGGCGACTTGTGCCAACCTCATTCTCTCATTAAAAGGGATTTCATATACTGGCTCTGGTTGACGAATTATACCAACCAACACCTGAAAAGGACATAAACAGGGTTTATGTCGAATAACAAAGCAGCTAATTCATGGTGCAGAAGAGTTGCTTATCTCAAAAACACATTATAAGAAATAAGGTGATCTCAGCGAAAGCGTAAACATAAAAAGATTGCAAAACGTAGTAAATGAGTGATAGAATTAGAATCAAACCCTATCTTAAACAAACAATCAACCAAATTAAGAAGAAATATATCTTGCTATGCATAAAAAAAATTACCGTATATCCTTAAGTATGAGCCTGGAAGTTTAGCATTAAATCGTATCTCCTTATTAACCAATACAGAAAAGATCATTATACAATTTAAGAAGATTGTTATATTATATAAACAACCGGTCACACGTAGTACTTTAGTAACTTTTTCCAAAAATTGCCTCCACACAAGCTGAAAAGTAACCATACAACATAACCCCATTTCTGGTTTTTTTTCAGGCAACTGCAAGTATTTTCAGATATAATCCATCTTTGTTAATGATCATCGAATCATCAACAACATAAAAACATTATAATTTTATATTCAAACACCAATTCTAAACACTACCATAACTATATTCTTCCCAAAAATAAAACCGAGCCACGAAACACATGAATGTGATTTTCCACCAATTTATTTGCAAAAAAAAATCAAAAATGTATTATAAATTTAGTCCGTTATAAAAATATATTAAAACAACCAAATCCGCAGAGCACATGAATGTGATTTTAATCAAACCAAATCCCCCAATTTTTGACTCAAATCATATTAATTGTTAATTCAAATCATATTGGAGAGGATTGGTTTGAACAAATCAGATGTATATTTTTTTGGGATGATTTGTTTCAAGAATAAATTGATTGATTGTAACCGATTACATTGAATGCATTGATATTAAATGGTGAATTGAAACTGTATATTCAAATCCGATTATATCAAATTGATACAATTAAAACTTTCGAATTGATTACTTACCAAATCAAGACTTTCGAATTGATTACTTACCAAATCAAGATCCCTAAAACACATGTGCAGAAGAGGACCTGTACGACATTAATACACAACCAATAGGAATCACGACACGTCAGAGAATTGATTGCAGGGCGTGCATTAGAGGGCTTGTAAATTATTTTTGTTTATTAGATAGAATAGATTAAATCATCAGGTATCGCCATGCGACCCTACACCCAGAAAATTGAATCTAAGAGACAGATCTACAGCCCTATATTTTTACCTAAACCTCAAAGTCCATTGATTAAATGCAGAAATTATGAGAATAGTCCCTGGTCCAAATGGTCTTTGCAAATCTAGTCCCAATCATAGTTTTTGGTATTTTAAGGTATGTACAATGCATAAATTAATACAACAAGCATATGAAACATGAAAAATACATGAAATAAAATATACATCAGTAGTGATATGAAAAATATGGTGTGGTTTTCTTATAAGGATGAGATGAAAAACACAAGGAATCAAGGATAAGAACACTAGATCTTCAAACCTTGCATAATATCTTGTAGCAAAAATTTATGATGATGGTGATTTGGGGCTGTATATGCCATGAAATAAAGTGAAGGAACCAAATAAAATGGCTATTTTTGAGATCCACAATATGGTGGTTTGCATGTCTAGTGGTTTTGGAAGAAATAGTTTTTAGTTGGTAAAAAGCAAGTAAGATGAGAAGAGCACAAGTCTCATAAGACACTTCCTTTAAACGCCACCTCTTATGAGGTGATATTAGTTGGTGATTTTTGGCATAAAGTGTACCATTTAGTGTATAGTTTGATCCCGGTAATTGCAAACGTGGAGTTTTTAAGACGCGAAACTTAAAACTGGGTAACGTAACAATACAAAACTTACAAAAATGTTAAAACTTGACATCAAAACCTAATTTGATATTTTAGGTGATCCTTGAGCTTGTTGGGTGATTACATGGTGTTTAAAAATTAAAAACACATAAAACGCAAAATGTGCAAAGTTTAATTAAAAAATGCAAAAGTAAAAATGGGATATTTAATTTATGATTGTAAGAAACCAAAATGAATAAAAATATTTATATTGTATATTGTCAGGTGTCAGTTTAAGTTAAATGTATGTTTAACGGCGTATGCGGGATAACCTATCTAGTTACTCTCAAGAGTAAATTTATTTAAAATAAAAATATTAAGTAAAATTAACTAATTAAATAATGACCTCAAAATTATGAATTGTTACAAAACGAAACCATAAGTGGAAGGAGAGCTGAAACCTATATACAAACGCATATTTTTCATTATTTATGTGTTGAAATTTGGAGGAACTTTTAAGTCCGAACCCTACGCGTTTTTATCAGTTATTTTAGGCCTCTTTGGCCATTGAAGACTTCATGTACAGTTGAGATAAGTTCTATTCATCAATCAATCATGTTTATCCTTAATAATTGTTTAATTATATTTAATTCTTGTTTCTCCATTGCTATGCTAGGCTATTTTAATTATTTACTTATGAATGCATGAAACCTAGTTGTTAATCACTTACCTATTGTCTCCCATTGATGGGGTGTGTGTGTTAGGTGTAAGGCAAGCACCTTGGATATCATTTCACATAAGATTGATATAAAATATTTTTAGAGAGGGGGATGGGAGATAGTAGAGAGAGAAAGAGATGGTACAGAGATGATGGAGAAATAAGAACTAGGTGAAATTGGAAATGGTCTCACACTCAACAAATGATGTATGCGGCGTTAATATACAATGGTATGGCCATACTTGGGCCTTAGTGGGCTTGGGATTGTCTTTGGATTTAAACTAGTAAGTATTCTTGAACTAGGATAGCTTACGTTAATACATATTAGCTTAACTAAGTCCCTAAGCCCACTACTTAATCTAATAGTAGCTATTACAAGATTACAAGGTTCATATTAATAAATGACATCACTTCTTTAAAGCTAACAATCTCCCCGTAAGGGGTGGTCATTTATAAATGATGCATCTTTAGTCTTTAAACTTGGATCTTGAATCTTCAGCACTTGTTTCTTGATCTTGAAACTTGTTTGTAATAGACTTGATAGACTTCTTTGTTCCGTTCATGCTTGTGATCTTTCGTCTTGCCTTCGATCAACATCTTCAAGTGCTTTGTTGTTGCGTCCTCTCCGACATACTCATACCACTTGTTAGGTCTTTATACTTTGATATTTACTCTTATGACTTTCCTCGTATATTCACTTTAGTTTCAGGCCAATCGATCATCATATACCTTTTCTTAGAGAATTGTTCCACTGCGATTGTTTTATTGATGAATGTCTTGATTCCATTCACCTTGGTCTGGCAGAATTAGCCTTCGAATCCCGTTAAGGATTGATATCAATACATTAGATAAATCCAAGTATAGACCTACGTCATTAGGATTCGATTCGTGAAAGGAATCTCCTTGGTAGGGTTTCCAGCTCAAAGTGCCAGATAATCCAAAAGGTTTACCTCACCTGTCGTTACCTGAATTGGATGCTCTCAAGTAAGCTAACAACAATACAGGATAGCCGCTGGAGTACACCTAAGTATCACTCCACGAATGTAAACCATTTGGGACAAAGATACCAACATAAAGAACATCCATTTTTAATCCATAAAGGATTAACTAGGAGACCCACTATCAATGTTTTTTTTTTTTTTTATGTTAACGCTGACAGAATTTCCATTCAATCATCGTGAAATACTAATTGATTGCAACTATGAAGGTTCTGACAAGATTACTAAGATCTGCGAATGACTCACGTACAACTTGTGTTCATATTTTTGAACAACAAGTGTATATATTTGGCATTAGTGTCCTATGGAGATCTCATATTTGAATCTCATTGGTTGTAGACTTGATAAGTGCGTTTTTGGTTTAGTGAGCGGAGGCTGGAGCAGACTGCCACCTTTCAATACCAATGATTCTCGAAGTGAGATGTCGATAGATTACGTGTTTGTCTCCGTGAGAAATGAAACAAGAACCTTTTGAGAGGAACTCGGGTAGCTGGGGAACGGTTGTGCATTGCATAACTAGGTCCATGATGTCTGTCTTCAATACCAGTATCATCTTTGTGATAAACAATAACAGATGTATTGACCCATTTTATGTCCTAAGTGTATAGAGGGTTTTCATTTCTTTGAACCCTTTCATAACTTTTCTTTTTCATTCTTCAACCCCTTCAATGAGTATTATGTCGTCCTTACTATCACCTTGTTGTGATTGTTCCAGTGATAGCTCTTACATTGATTGCATTATTCCCTATTTCTCATACTTCTCCATTACCTAAGGACTTCTAATCTATTTATTTCGAATGTCCCTTGGTAGGGCCCTCGGGCTTTGGCTGGACCATTGGATTATACCTAATTCAAAACTCATTATAACACCCTTTTTATTTGAGATTTGTGAATTGTGATAAGGTTCGGTATAGATCGTAGCCATAAAACCATTGAAAAATCAAAGTGTTAATATGAAAACAATCTTTTTGATAACACTTTGAGAGCTTTCATTTTTCAGAAATACTCCCCTGACACATGCTCATATATATTGAAGTGTTTTTGCGCATGGAGAGAAGAATTCACACTTTTGAGATGATAGACCCTAAACTGACTAGAACTCGAGGGACATGATTACATGGTCGATTAAAGGGATCCATTATCATGTTTTAAGATACACCTAACCCTCTGAACCAACTTGAAGTTATTACTCGTGTAGGTACAAGTGTATAGAGAGTTTTCTCATATATTTTCAATCAACTGTTGGATCTGTAATAAATCCGAGCCATTTTGAGATAAAGTCCATCGCATTTTAATCACATTTTTTTTCCCTCTCAAAAATAGCATTTCCATGATAATTTTTTATATCAATTGATAAAAATCTATGTTTTTGGAAAGTTAAAAGGGAGAAAACGGACGTTTCACATGAGCTTTTGGAACATTTTTTGTAATACTCACCCTCAAAACTAGTATGTGTTTGAGAATTGTAAACTTTTTGAAAGTTTCAGAGAGGAGTCTTCTTGAGCAAAATTTTGAAAGGTTTTGAAAATCAGTTTGAATAATTCTTGAATAAATTTTGCTTCAAAGTTTTAGAATGATTTGGAAATTGAGCTCAACAGCAAGAATATTTTTCTACATGCCCGGTAGGATTGTCGCACTGACACGTACAACAGGGTCCTTTTAGGATAAATGTACTAAACATATAGTTCATTTTTCGGAAAAACTTTCATTTATTTGAAGTTCGAGTTGTGCATTGTGATGTGTACACAAGTCATAGAAAATGTAGAAACCACATATTTGGAAATATTTTTAAGCGAACTCTCACTCAAGCATATTTACATTTCCGTATCATTGTTGAATGACATTTTTAGAAAGGTAAATAATATCGAGTATACAACAGACATGTCATAGAAAATATTTTTGGATTTTTAAATTTTATAATTTTTTATTTGCTTTCGTAGGTTTTTCAAATTTTGTATTCTGATTTTCAAAAATATTTATAGCGAAGCTTTTGAGATAGTTTTCAAGAATTTTCAATGAGATGATCTAACTCTTCGGGATTTAGGCTTCGCATTCTAAATCAGTTGACTAGATACTTAAACCTTTCATTTGGAAGGGCATTTGTAAACAAGTCAGCCAATTGTTAATCTGTCTTGACGAAGTAAATCTCTACAGTACCTTTTTCCACGTGCTATTTTATGAAATGTTAACAGACTACGATATGCTTGATGCATGAATGGTGAACCGGATTGCAAGAGATGGCTATGGCATACTTCAAATCACAATAAATTAGGATTTGGTAGAAGAGAAAGCCATAATCTGTGAGTTGTGTGCGCATTCATAGAACTGTACTCCGCCAGATGTGCTTTTTGCTGTGACTTGGCATCCTGCATGATCAGCATTTGAAAAAGCCGTGAGTTCAATTTCGGAGTACTTCGGGTACCAAATCCCATGTGAATGGTCCTTTTAAGATACCGAAAGATTCATTTTACCTCTTTAAGGTGTATCTCAGTAGGCCTTGCCTGGAACCGAGCACATAAGCAAACAACAAACATAATATCTAGTCGGCTAGCTGTTAGATACATGAGAGACCCGATCATACTTCGATATTTTTTCAGATCGATGGGTTTACTATATAAATCAGCATCTAGCTTTGGTGTGATAGCCATTGGTGTACCAATGCTATCAAACGAGTCAATACCATGTTTCCATGTTTTTTAAACCACTGATAAACATGGTTGTTGACTTTAATAAAAACATAAAACTTAATCAATCATGGCTAAATGCCACATCATTATTGCTCACTTACACCTTTTCAGTATTAGTATTAAAAGTGAGATGCTGAGGTGACACTGAGGTGGCACTTAAAAGGTGAAATTGGTCACATCATTATTGCTCACGGATCTAAATGGCAACATTCCACTTTCACATTTTCAGTGTCAACTCAGTGCCACCTCAGCATCCACACTTTCAACATTCACGCTCCAAAACACTCATTCACTAGTAGCATGCCACTTTCCTTCATTCAAGCCCCATTCACCCACAATTTATTTTCTTTTCCATTTTTTCAATCAAACTAAATTTTTATCACTCAAATAAAAATACAAATCATATAAAACTAAAAAGAAATAAAAAGTCAGTTTACCAAATGAACAATTTAGTTTGTATTTGAATGAGCCCTCCATTCACATCTAATGGGCTGAGTTGTACTATGTGTTACCAAATGAACAATGAATAGTTTTTTTTTGTTTATCTTCTTTCTCTCGTCACTTTGCACAAAAAACACACACACTCAAAAACAAAACACAACACACATACCAAATTATTATAAAAAAATAAAAAATAAAAATAAAAACGGATAGCTTTTTGTCTTCTTCCACACCACTTAAGTAGCGAAATACAAAGTGGCAGGGGGTGTGGTGGCGGCGCCACTTGGTGTGCCACGTCGGAAGTGGCAGGGGTGTGCGCTGACAACCTGCCATACTCAATGCTTTTATACAATCACATTAAAATAAGAGCAAATTACAAACTTCCATTTTATGACTTACACACAAACGCATCTTTCGTCCTTTTCGCAAAATATTTGCATTAGTTTTCTATGATTTTGTCAATGTTTGCATGTTTAGTTCTTTTGATTAACGACCTTTACTAAAGTCATGCTAAGTGCCCTCACGTGATGGCATTTTGATCTTTTCGTGTACTTCGTCTTCAACCTCAATTTTTCTTATCCTCTCTTTTAATTCTCTATTTGAAACATTTTCTTTTTTCTATCTGAAGTCAATAAAACACAAGAACATCTTCGTACCTTCAATCTCAAATTTCAACTCATTTCCAAAGCAAAATAAAGAAACAACAAAATCAATCGCTTACATTCAATATTATACATAATCAACCTCACAACAAAACAACTATGTTTCCTCATATACCATTTTTGGTTGAAAGTATAAAATACGCTACACAAATCGCACAAAATAGCAAATAACCCTTAAGAGCGATTTCATTTTTCAGAAATACTCCCCCTACACATGTGCATATATATTAAAGTGTTTTTGCACATCGAGAGAAGAATTCACACTTTTGAGATGATAGACCGTAAACTGACTAGACCTCAAGGGAAACGATTACATGGTTGATTAAAGGGATCCATTATCATGTTTTAAGTGACAACTATCCCTCTGAACCAACTTGAAGTTATTACCCGTCTATATACTTGAAGTTATTACAAGTCTATAAAAAGTTTTCTCATATATTTTCAATCAACCGTTAAGTCTATAATAAATCCTAGTCATTTTGAGATAAAGTCAATCAGATTTTAATCACATTTTCTCCCTCTAGAAAATAGCATATCCATAATATTTTTATATCAATTGATTAAAAGCTTTGTTTTGGAAAGCTAAAAGGGGGAAAACGGACATTTCGCATAAACGTTTGGAACATTTTTTGAAATACTCCCCCTCAAAACTAAGTATTTGTTTGAGTAAACTTTTTGAAAGTTTGAGGGAGGAGTTTTCTTGAGCAAAATTTTGAAGGATTTTGAAAATCATTTTGAAAAATTCTTGAATAAATTTTGCTTCAAAGTTTTGGAATGATTTGGAAATTGAGCTCAATAGCAAGAATATTTTTCTTCTTGTCCGATAGGATTGTCGCACTGACACATACAAAAAGGTCCTTTTAGGATAAATGTACTAAACATATAGTTCATTTTGTGTAACACTTTCTTTTATTTGAAGTTCGAGTTGTGCACTGTGATGTGTACATAAGTCATAGAAAATGCAGAAACCACATATTTTGAAACATTTTTAAGTGAACTCTCACTCAATCATATTTGCATTTTCGTATCATTGTTGAATGAAATTTCTAGAAACGTAAATAATATCAATTATACGAGAGACATGTCTTAGAAGAATATTTTTTGATTTTTAAATTTTATAATTTTTTTTTTGCTTTCGTGGGTTTTTCAATTTTTTTATTTTGGTTTTCAAAAATATTTATAGCGAAGCTTTTGAGATAGTTTTCAAGAAGTTTCAACAATGCAATCTAACTCTTCGGGAGTTAGGCTTCGCATTCAAATCAGTTGACTAGATACTCAAACCTTTCCTTTGGAAGGGCTTTTGTAAACAAGCCAACCAATTGGTAATCTTTCTTGACAAAGTAAAGCTCTATAGTACCTCTTTCCACGTGCTATTTTATGCTGCGATATGCTTGGTGCGTGAATGCTGAACCGGATTGCAAGAGATGGCTATGACATTCTTCGAATCACAATAAATTGGGATTTGATTGAAGAGAAAGCCATAATCTGTGAGTTGTGTGCGCATCCATAGAACTTGCGCACAACACGCAGATAAAGACACATACTCTACTTCGACTGTTGACATTGTCGTGCAATCTTGCTCTTGGAAGACCAACTTACAAGCTTCTCACAAAGGAACTGTACTTCGCCGGATGTGCTTTTTGCTCTGACTTGGCATCCTGCATGATCAACATCTGAAAAAGCCGTGAGTTCAATTCCGGAGTACTTCAGGTACCAAAGTCCCATGTAAATGGTCCTTTTAAGATACCGAAAGATCCGTTTTACCACTTTGAGGTGTGCCTCAGTAGGCCTTGCCTGGAAACGAGCACATAAGCAAACAACAAACATAATGTCTGGTCGGCTAGCTGTTAGATACATGAGAGACCCGATCATACTTTGATATTTTTTCGGATTGACGGTTTCCCATGTAAATCAACATTTAGCTTTGGTGTAGTAGCCATTGGTGTACCAATGCTATCACACGAGTCCGTACCATTTTTTTAAACCACCTGATAAACTTGGTTGTTGACTTTAATAAAAATGTAAAAATTCAATCGAGCACGGATTTAAAAGCCACATCATTATTGCTCACTTACACATTTTGAGTGTTAGTGTTAAAAGTGAGATGCTGAGGTGACACTGAGGTGTCACTGAAAATGTGAAAATGGTCACATCATTATTGCTCACGGATATAAATGGCAACATTCCACTTTCACATTTTCAGTGTCAACTCAGTGCCGCCTCAGCATCACCACTTTCAACACTCACACTGAAAAACACTCCTTAACTAGTAGCATGCCACTTTCCCCCATTTAGGCCTCATTCGCCCACAATTTTATTTTCTTTTCTATTTTTTCAAACAAACAAAATTTTTATTCATTTAAATAAAAGTACACATTATATAAAACTAAAAAGAAATAAAAAGTCAGTTTACCAAATGAACAATTTAGTTTGTATATGAATGGGCCCTTCATTCATATCTAATGGGCTGAGTTTTGTGTGTTTGTTGTGGCAACCGTTAGTTTCTCAGGTTAGTCAACTTTGGCATTTGACCGAACCTTTGATAAACTAGATAACTTATGTGCTTAGGTGTTTATGTGCGTTTTGTGTCATAGCAAGTGAATCGTAGAAACTCTTTATTATATCTATCATATGTCTACATGATATTATATGCTATGTGTATTCCCAAGTTACTCACGCTTATTGAAAACGTTGATGTCAATTAATGTTAGTGCATTTTAAAGCCCTTACGATAATTATCGAATTCACGGTATTGGTTTAAGCCCATTAAACAATTCTATTAAATTTTTAAATAATATTTATATATAATGATAACAAAAATATAATATTTTATAAGTGTATTTCATTTTAGGAGAATTCATTTCTTTTTATAGTCTACTTCGGGTCATTTTACGATAAAACGAGAAGTAACGGGTCATAATTAGCAACTAGGAATTTTATAAATTATCAAATATGTATAATAAGTAAAATTAAAAAAATATATAAAAAATTATAAAATAAGGGGGTGGCTGGTTTAAAAAAAATAAAAAATAATAAGGTTTATGATTTTTATTTATTTATTTATTTTTTTTTACAAAATACTAATATTTATCAAATACTAATCCTAATCTAAATCAAACACCTCCTTATCCTGTATATGTACAAAACCCACGACCCAAAACCCTCCCCTTACTAGTTGATCGATCTAAGGAAAAAAAAGAAAGAAAATCGAGCTAGGGTTTTGTCTTTCAAGATTTGGTTAGTTTCCATCTCCTAATTCTTTACATATTAAGTTTTATAATCTTTATATTTTTATAGTAACTCACATTGTGGAATTAGGGTTTATAAAAAATGTTAATAATCTGTAATTGGCATATAATGATGATTAGAACACTTAACTTAGGCGTTTATACAATTGTATGCGAGATTAAACAAGTTAGGGTTTGTAGATATGTGTTTTTGATTTGGACAGATTTATAACCTCAATTAGTTAGGGCTGTAAATAGGAGTTATACAAAAGGTTTTTAAGAGTTTCTTGAGCCTAAAATTAAGTTCAAAGAGTTTACTAACCAACCTAATTGGTTTGGAGTCGATCCGGGTTGATTTAGTCATTCAAATAATTTAAAAGAAATCGGATGCCAAATCTAAGTTTTTAGGACAGCTTTGGACCATATTGTGGAATTTTTTTCTCACAAACTATAATGAGTTAGAACCTATAAATTTAGCAGAGACATATTCTATATGTCTACTAATTACAGTAATTTTTGTAGATTTGAAGGTCTAAATATTTTTAAAAAATGTAAACTTTGTGTGTGTATAACAAGGTCCTATTCAGACTAGTTATGGTAAACGAATTTTTATGAAATAGTTGTACTATGAAATAAAATCTATAAAAATTATAGGAGATACTTAATACATATAGGTACCTCTAGTAAAATTTTGGGAACCTCAGAAGGTCAATAATGGTGGTTTAGAAATTCGCAAAAGTGAACCAGAATCTGATAAAAACAAAGTTTAAACAATTTAAAGTGGGCTTATAACTAAACACCAATACCTAATGAATTTTCACATGTGTTCTTGGATTTCAAGTAGTATGTCATAGGGGAATGATTAGTCAATCATTTCCAATCCATCTCATGTGAGTTACAGGATAGGGTTATAAACCTTGATCACTTGTAACTTATATTGTTTCTTATTGTTACAGATTACTAGTTCAAGATTGTGCATCATATTTAAGCAGTGATTTCAGGTGAGTTTGTGGCCCCTACTTTTTACTTGTTTTCTCAAGGGAGAAAATGATACTATAAAGGAAAATACTAAACATTCCTACATTATCCTCCTACAAAGTGTCCTACTCACAGGATCCTACCAAGTGGCAGAACTGACGGTTTAGATGCAGAGAGAGAATGAGTGGAAAAAAACTATATAATATTGTTGTGAGTGTAGGAGGATTTGTATGATGAAAATGTAGCAATGTGTAGCAAAGCTCTACTATAAATGTTATTTTTATTAAATAGTTTCATGTTGTGCTAAATTATTGGTTTCACTATGAACAATTATGTGTATATAATTTGCTAGAGTAGTGTAGATGTATGCGGTCCTACAGTTGCGACTGGTTGGACATCCATTTGTGTTCAAGTATTCATTTTACCAACAACGTTTAGCCCTAGCTAGAAGGCAGTTGTTTGGCAACCACATATGTGAGACAATAGTTCACTGCGGTGACTGTTGTTTGGTTCTGTTTGCAATGATCACTGCGGTGATTGGTTTGCAAGTTTGTGTGCAAGTATTCATTATATCTCACTGACTGCTATGCTGTATTATATTACACTGTCCACTGTTTACAATTGATATGATTTGACATGCACAACTTTGGGTCAACTTCTTTATGACTAAACCCACACTCTCACCAACTTTTTAGTTGATGTTTTCAAGTATCATTTTCAGGTGATAATAAAGATGCTTAAGGATGTCAAGAGTACAGGGCTAGAGAGACCTTAGGATACTTGCATTTGGTGTCCTACATATTATCTTTAGAATTTCGTATTTCATACTTTATGACTTCAATGTTTTGGTTGTGACATTTTTGATTTAATATTTTATGACTATGTATTGTTATGGTACGATTAACCTTGATACAAATCCCCTCTTGTGTCGGGTGTCGTCATGACATTTTGATTTTGATTTTGATTTCATTTAATGATTCTCTATTTATATATTAATGTGTTCATGACGATGCCTCTCTCGTTATGCCTCACGTTTCTGTTTTGGCGTATTTATATATTAATGTGTTCATGATGATGTCTCTCTCGTTACGCCTCACGTTTCAGTTTTGGCGAAGTGTGACAGTTACAAAATGAATAATGGATTTTTTGATTATTATTTTTTAATCTTCTTTCTTTCATCATTGTGCACACAAAACACACACACTCAAAAACAAAACACAACACACAAACTCAACCAACTTGAAGTGGCTGGGGTGTGCGGTGTGGTGGCGAACGGCTGGCGGCGCCACTTGATGTGCCACGTCGAAAGTGGTTGGGGTGTGCGCTGGCGGCCTGCCATACTCAATGCTCTTATACAAAATTAAGGCAGAATTGCATATATATATCCCTCCCAAAGTGAATAATTGCATATATATCTTTTGTACAAGTTTTTGATGCACATAGTACAATGGTTTTTATGCATGCTTTGGATATATATGCAATTATGCATTTTCGGAATGATGTATATGTAAAAACCCCCTTACTTTAAGGCAGCAAATTACAAACTTCCATTTTATGACTTACAAACGCATCTTTCGTCCTTTTCGCAAAATATTTACATTAGTTGTCTATGATTTTGTCAATGTTTGCATGTTTAGTTCTTTTGATTAACGACCTTTACTAAAAGTCATGCTAAGTGCCCTCACGTGATGGCATTTTGATCTTTTCGTGTACTTCGTCTTCAACCTCAATTTTTTCTCATCCTCTCTTTTAATTCTCTATTTGAAACATTTTCTTTTTTCTATCCGAAATCAATAAAACACAAGAACATCTTCGTATCTTCAATCTCAAATTTCAACTCATTTTCAAAGCAAAATAACAAAACAACAAAATCAATCGCTTACATTCAATATTATACATAATCAACCTTACAACAAAACAACTATGTTTACTCATATACCATTTTGGGTTTAAAGTATAAAATGCGCTACACAAATCGTACAAAATAACAAATAACCCTTTATTGCACTAGCAATATCACTCCATACCGCAAATGTTTAGTTAATTGATTATTGATGGTTTGATGACTTCAAACTCGACTCCTAACTAGTAAGTAGCAAATACTTATTTTACATAGCTAGATAGTAAAAAGGCTAGTCGGCAACCAAAAAAATTACAGTGGATTAGAGTTTCACCACCAATCTAAATCTTAAAAAAAAAAACATATAACTGATCAAAACAGATTACAATTAACTTTACTTGTCCTCGCGTCAGGTCTCGATGAATCTGTACAAATAACTCTTCTTTTCCTCTCGTCCATGCGTTGTTTGGGTTGGTCTTTCGACACCCAAAGTGTACGAAATCAGGATTTCTCCACCGATTTAACACTCTGTTCTTGAATATAAAACGGAAAGAAGAGAAATGAAGAGAAGAAAAAAGAGAGAAAAGAAGAGGAGAGGAAAAAATTTTAATTTTTAACTTTGTGTTCCCGAGTTGAAAAGAAAAGAAGAGAGATGTTAGCAAAAAAAGCCTTTAAAATCAACTTCTCTCCAAATCATCTCAATTTGGGAAGAAGATTCGGAGAGAAGTTTTGTCATAATTTCCTCCTCTCTTCTCTTATCTTCTCTTCTCTCCAAAAAAAACTCGGGAATGCAATCTTTTTTGAATTTCCCCTCCACTTCTCTTCTTTTCTCTCCAAATAAAAACTCGAGAACAGAGTATAAACATTTTGTAAAATAAGAAGGAATATTAGACCCATCTCAAGGTGAACAAATTTTTTATTTTATTTTTTTAAATAAAAAGGCAATATTAGACCCATCTCAAAGGTGAACTATTTTTTAAAAATAAATAAAAATAAAACATAACAATGTCGACGGCAAAAAGTTTCGGCACCGGCAAAAACAATAAAGGTTGTTGATATTCTTCTATATTTGTGTTTATATTTCATTTTAACTATAAAATAAGTTAAGGAACTTAGGTGTAACTGCAATATTAGAATTATATTATATTGATAATTTTGATAATATTCACTGTGAAAAACCCGTTTTAGGCGTGACATTGGTTGAAGATTTACCGAAGGACCTTACTTTGTTGATTGAGTTGTGAATTTGGAGACAGTCCTACATAGGTGCCGTTTGAGGAATGTAACTTGGATTGATCAGATTGTTTCTGTTTAGGTAATAGTTTCACGTAATTGTGCGAATAGAGCTGGAATTGTTGCTAGTAAGGGTGTGGGTTGTTCCAAATAACGGTTAATTTGCTTGGGATTCTGGTTGTAGCAAGATTAGGCCTTTTCATTGTAGAAATGAACTGCTTGCGGTTTATTACTTAGTGAAGTGGAGTTTGGGTCGTTTATTTATGTTATATAAGTGATGAATCCTTGCAGGAGACTAAGGGGCTGCATATATCATCTATTTATCCATATCTAACACCCTAATGATCTTCCTATCTTCACAATGCTTATGCCTTCATTGTCTTTGAAACAAGGCATATCGTCTAAGAAGAATGAAAAGTGAAAATAGTTACAAATTTTTTTTGTTGTAGTCTTGAACGATAGTGATCTTTGTTAATTTTTTTAATGAGACAAAAATTGTCAAGAGGATCCTATTTTCCATTTAATGTAGATCAAAATAAAGAGGATAACTCTTAATTACATGTAATGTTATTATCTGATTATATAGTTCTTATGCTGTCATCTGCACTTTTAGCTTTAAAGTGCAAATAGATTGGTGGGACCCCCTTAATTTGTAAACTCTTACTTTTAAAGTAGGAAGCAATTGAATACAATCTACCTCGCCAAAAATTGGTTTTATTATCAAACGATGGTTCGGAAAGCAGAAAAGTGACTCTAGAAGTTCATGTAACCAGAGAATTCGTGTAGTAAATTTGCTATTACTAGGAGTTAACTGGACAAACCTTGTCATAAGCTGTTTCACTTCTTCATAATAAACAAGTGTGGCTATATAAGAACCTGATTGCTAATTACTAATTAGGATATGTCGAAAGGACCCATGTCAAACGACCTTAGTTTTGTCCTTCTCCAGCTCTCCCTGAGATCTTACTATATTGTTGGGTTTTAGTTTGAGTTTTAGTTCCTTCATAGGTCAGTCAAATTCTTCATACTGTTAACCAATTAGGAGATATTATGGTCCTTGGAAAAAACTATCTCAAGTGTGTGAGATTCTTAATTTTTCTTAGAAACATCCTGTTAAAAAAGAATCAACTGGAATTTTTGTTTCATTCCACTAGACTTTAAGGCTTAAAGATTCTGTGCAGAAACACTGCCTTAGTTTTGTTATATCCTTGATTTGCTGAGGAACATCATGCTGTAAGTGTTAAATCATTTTAAACTGATTTTCCCCGTGAAAATGATTAGTTTGACCTCGATAGAACTTTTTGTTCGAAAGTTAGTACTAGTATTTATTAAAACCACGTGCGATGTTAGTTTATTTCTTATTCACTTCCACATAGCCCAGAGTGTTAAATAATCTGGGGCTTAGAGGTTTTAGGCAGGAATGATACCTTAATTCTGTAATATCCTTGATTTTCCAAGGAACATCTCCTTGAAGACGTATAATAAGCTTAAACTGATATTATATCCAATAAATGACTAGTTTGACCTTGGAAGCGCATTTATTTTTGTTAAAAAAAAGTTGCTATTATTAGAGGTGTAAAAGACAAATTTTGTCTTTTTCTTCGGATATGAGTTGGATTCATAAGTATTATTTTCATTTTTATTTTGAGTCCGTAGAACTCTTATAAGTCATAAACAATTTGGGGCTGAGGGTGTTTGTGCAGAAAAGCTACCTTAAATCTTTAATGTGCTTAATTTTCTGAGTAACAACTCGTCACTGGAATATCACTTAGGA